>JAQIWG010002190.1:0-21242 GCA_034695025.1 Chamaedrilus cognettii | reverse complement strand
TACCATATTACGCGAGTACCATATTACGCGAGTACCATATTACGCGAGTACCATATTACGCGAGTACCATATTACGCAAGTACCATATTACGCAAGTACCATATTACATAAGTACCATATTACGCAAGTACCATATTACACAAGTATCATATTACGCAAGTACCATATTACGCAAGTACCATATTACGCAAGTACCAAATTACACAAGTACCATATTACATAAGTACCATTACATATATTACACAACTGACAATTACAAATTGGAAGACAACTGGGCCCACACAGACGCAACAAAGATGATTCATATCATTTGCTTTATCGCATAATTCATTTACGGCAATCCCACGCGATTGCTGCCAAACTATCTTTAAGTTGACAGATACTAACTGCCTTTTTTGACGTCCATTATGTTTGTTACACAATAGTGATATATACATGATACACAAAGACAATGCCAGCAGCCAGCAATCAGGCCGATCAAGCGTGCAGAATATGGGTGAGCGACAACGTACCGTCCGGATGTGTCTGAATGCCCCGTCGCGGCTGACCGACGATCTTGTCTGAGAATGGTTTACTGCTGCTGTCCTTCACCGCGAGGTCATAGCTGCCCATGCTTGATGTCTGACCACCACCACCATCACTCACTCACTCCCTCACTCACTCACTCACCCACCCACCCACTCACCCACCCACCCACCCACCCACCCACCCACCCACCCACCCACCGTGACCGAAACACTGACATACTAATTTTCACTCAGTCATTCAGCCCTGTTGTTCAATAGAGACTACAGCGTGATTGAATGATCTCAGATCATTCAAATCACTCGCCAATAATGGCAAATTATTTGAATGATCTGCGATTCAAATTGATCGATCTGATTGGGTCCTGACGTCGTATCCGTTCCGTGACAATTTAAAAATCAAATAACTCTCTATAGAACAACTAAGACCAAATCAGCCACTGACTGTCATTCAGCCGTTCAGTCAATCACTCATTAACTCACGGACTGATCAACTGACTGATTGTCATTCAGTCAATCGCTCATTGCCTGACTGAATAGTACAATGAAGATTACGGTATAGCTCAGTGAAACTTTAGTTCACTTAAAAATACATACAAGAGCTCAAATCAAATTCTAATGAATTACTGACATTCAAATTGTCATCAAAATGATAGCTCTTGTGTAATGTAGACTTTGGTCCGATGGAACATATAATTCTAAGTATAAAATGCTTTATATCATTGAAATGTTTAATCAAACTAGAACAACTCTGAAGCAAACTGATGATGGCAAAAGGACTGATACCGTTTTTGATGAGTTTTCGCCCGAGGAGGATGTGGGATCTAAACCAAAGCATACATTGGACGACATTACAAGCAAGGAAAGACAGACTGACTATCAATGAATAGTTGTTTGATCCACGGTCAACTAACTGCATCATTAACTGCAGCTAAACGCTTAGTGGTCACTAATAACAACACACATGTTTGAACTGAATCAAATTCTAACAAATTTAAAGACTTCTAAACGTTGACTACCGCACCATAGTGCCAGAATTCCACAAATTTATATATCAAAGAGACTTTCAAGGCCAGGCCCATGACATGTCATACACTAACAAATTAAGGCAATAACAAGCAAAGATTTTAGTAATGCTATTACTTATTAAATTTTCAAAATCTCAAAATTGTGGCCAAAGTTTTGTTGAAACCCTTGCTTTTCACAGAATTGTAGAATCATTAGGGCTGGTTTTTCCAACACGAATTAAATAGTGATTCAGGATTTAGCCTATGAAAAATGGCGGGTTAAATCCTAAACTACCATTAAATCCATGTTGGAAAAAAAAGCCCTTAGAGTGCCAGATTTACGCTGATAATGTTCCACTACAGCCACACTCAGTGACACAGCAATGCACAATTTAACACGCTTCTCCACTCCGTGTATGCATTCAACAACAGATTGCTTCTAAGGCTAAAAGATTATATAAACAAGTATGTTACAGTCAAACAAATATATGCTGTTTGAGTTCGACAAATACTAGACATGTATAACGGAGCAGGTGTTCCTACTTTGTGCGCCCGGTAACGCAGGGAAGTCTTCTTGTTGTATTTGAAACTCGGGCGTAGATTCTTGCTGCGGCTTGCTGACCATCCCAACTGCGGGCGGCAAAAATAACGTGCTTGAATGCTCGTCGAGACAAAGATTAAATTACAGACTGCCCAATCAGTGTGCAAGAACCATCACAGGCGCCGATCGACCAGCCTAAATTCGATCTTGACACACATTCATGAATTCAAAGATCATAAATTTTTTCTCGCCCATTCAGCATTGTGAGCAAACTGAGACCGCAACAATATATTAACTGTGCAAAAATCTAAAAAAAAATTGTTTGCTCTTTTGTAATACTAATATTTTTACAAATATTTTCATCCGAGCCATTTTTGATTCAGAACAGCAGCTAATAAATGTCAAATATAAGAGGGTCGTTCAGTATATCAGGTACAATCCACTGCAGCTTTTTAAATCCAAGATATACTTTTTTGTAGAAAATTAAATTTTCAACGTCTTTGGAAAATTTTGTAACCATGACATTAATAACGTGAAGTCGGTGATATCTACAGAACCGCAGGGGTGTTGAAACTTTTGTTCACTTATTGATAATACTATTTACTGTCACAAAAACTAAACAAAAAATGCAAATATGCAACAACATGCATAGAATGAACATGTAGACAATAGACGAGGTCCCCGATGGCGTCTTTTGACGCCGAAACGAATTATAAACCCAGTATTTTTATTTATTATTATCATTATTAGAAGTTAGCTATAACTAATTAATAAACGCATCACAGTCTGATCGAATAAACGCGTCGATTCTGTTGGCAATGTCATCGTTGGTTGCAACAACCTGCCGGTCGGGTCGCTTCTCATCAACTAAACTTTTTCGACCTTTAGAAAACTTGTCGTACCAACGGTGTATTATCGATCGCGTAAAGCACTTCTGATCATATACTGGCAGCATTTCATTGAAAATTTCCATCGGTTTTAGTCCCATACCCAAAAAAAACGAATAACTGCATGCTGTTCTTTTGCAGGACGCAATTAGCGACACCCTCGCAATGATTATTGTCTACTGGAAGTAGTTTGAATGATGTCATAGTAACAAAATTTTTCAAAGATGTTGAAAATTAAATTTCCTACAAACCGTATATCTTGCATTCTTTTGTTTTCAAAAATAAAAAAAAGTGCTGCGGATAGTACTTTATATACTGAACGATCCTCATATAATTTGTCTTCTTTCCTTAACATATCTTATGTGCAAGATTTTATTCTGCAAATAGAAACACCAGTACTGCGATTTTTAATCCAACAAAAGCTTAAAAGAAACACTTTGAAGAAAACTGAGTTAAATCACGGCCAATTGAAGATGGATGTTTTTTTGTGGTAGTTTATGGACCGGATGTAGCACAAGGACTATATATAGTCCGGTTATGTGCAACAGAGCCGGCACAGACCACTCCGCCTTCTTTAGTTGCCTTTTACGACTCGCTCGGCGAGCTCTGAGCTGCAAGCCAATTCCTTGTTCCCCGGCTTGCAGGGGTGAATTAAATTGGTGAATCAACTGAAGATGGAGCCACTAACCGTAATTTCTCGCTGATAGCATTTGATTCTGCAGCGTGCTGCGACTGCCTAAACTGGGAAAGTCGTTCAAAGACCAGTCTATACTCGACTGCGCACCATCGCCTGTTAAACACACAGACAGCAAAGAACTATTATCATACACTAATATTACTACGCTAAAATTACTACGCTAATATTGCTACGCTAATATTATTACGTGAATATTATTCGCCAGCATGTGTTGTTGTAGAAGGCAAAGTTTGGAGGGAAAGAAGAAGAAAGCATGGAGCGAGGCAGTGGAGAATGATATGAAGAAGCGAGGCATGAGGCATGACATGGCAAAGAATTGAGAGTTGCGGGGAAGTCTCGTTATGAGAAACGTCCAACCCGTGCCAGCACGGAAAAGTGGACGTAAAGCGTAAATGATGATGATGACAAATAAATGGGTTTAATGTCGGTTTCGATGTCCGAAGGGAGCATTTCATCATCGGGAGCATTCCTTCGCCGCCATGCGGATGATCTTTCAATCGTAGTTGAGAATCATAGTTGAGAGTAACTTAAAGTCCTGGACGAAAGGATGAGGAATGTCTGACTAACCGGCCAGTGAAAACGTTATATCATAATAATATAGGGATATTGGACACCCGTGACAGAAATATCATAAGGATGCAAGACATCTGAACATTTCATTATCAACAGGTCCAATGCATTTGGCAAAGTTGAGAAGAAGAAAAAACTTATCAATTTTATTGAGTCATTTGATTAGCTGTGGTTCATCAACCACAGCTCATTAAATGACTCAATAAAACTGATATTTTACCTCGCAAACAGCCTTAAATAGTAGCAACAATTTAACAGTTAAAGTTGTAACGCCAATACAACAAAGAAACAATGGCAAGAGAAAGTATGAGCCGACCTAGCGTTCGACTGAACTGATTCCCCGCAGTCGCACTGCACACACCACAAACAATCATCACCCTGAAGACTAAATGGACGCAATTACCAAATAATACATCAAAGTCACTGCAGGATAATAAAACATTTGTAAAACTTGTCGTCCTGTTCGGATATACGTAGAATGGATATAAAATTTCACACCTCCTAGTGAGGACTGCTGAAACTGGGTTTAAAATGGCTGGCTGCCCCCCTTCCTAACATCAACCAGATTAATAAAACGACTGGCAGGGTGGTAGTTAGATGGTAGCTAGCACGGCCTGCAACGCAATAGTTTTGTAGTGACCGGCGCCGGAATTTAAATGTCACTAAACCCAGGCTACTCACCCCAATGCCTTAACCACAAGTGATAATAATCAAACGTGATTCCACAATTGGTTTTAACGACCGCACTAAAATATCAGTTAAATACTATAATTACTATTATGACTGTAGTCATTTATACTATTGAATTCCACTTCAGTTTCTCGACTCTCTATACTCTTGACTACTGTACCTGAGGAGGCCCGGCATACCAAAAAAGGCCTGGTGTACCTAAGGAAAAATAGCGTACCTAAGAAGGCCCGGCGCGAGCGGGTTGTTGGTCCTCTGCTGCTGCTTCATCTGACTGAGCGTCAGCCCGGCCTGTGCCTGTGCCGACAGCTGCGTCAGCAGATTGTGCTGCCCCATATTGAACATGTTACGGCTCGGCGACACGACCGGCTGCTGCTGCGAGGGGGGCCGCGCCTGCTGGCTCGCCCGCTGCTGCTGCAGGCTGCCCCCCAGGGGAAACACGGAGCTCCCGCTCACCCCCCCGCCGAGCCCGAGGGTGGGGGGCGTGCCGCCGGCGGCCGACTGGAAGGAGGGGTTGGAGATGCCGCGCTGGGGCATCGCAAAGCTTCCTGTCATTTGTGAACGCAATAAGCACTCGTTAGTAACCATTGCATGAGGCGTGCTAAACACTAAACTTACATGAGCGATAACTACATCATCGCTACGCAAATAAATTCAATACATTATTTTACTAGCAGGTCAATTTATTAGTAGGAATATGTTCAACAATTGCTACTACATTCAGCCAGTTTATTTTGTGTTTCATGGTGTATTTCATGATCCATTCATCTGCATTCTCTTTCTCATGTGGTATACTATGTATTTTTTTGTTTGTAATTAATGAGGAATTCAATAAATTGTCATTAATTTGCTGCAAGGAGGGTTAGGCATGGGCATACGCCTTCACGGAGATGTATTCTCTGTACCTTTAACCAGGTAATTGACACTCTGGTCATTTATATCATGTATGTGTTTACGTTCTGAAGTTACAAATGTGAATCAAAAATCAAAATAACAAATAAAAAATACACGTGAAAACAAAACAATGTACACACTGATAACATAGAGTCCCATTCTATGCCGGAAGTCTAAAAAGTAGACTTTAAACTCATGGTTTATTCAAGCAAAATTATTCAAGCAAACTAATAAAATGTAAATGTAATATGTAACTACATAATAAATTTCAACTGCGAATTGAACATGTAATACGCAACAAATATACATGCATAATCATGTGAGAACTACATATGTAATTGAAATTTAAACATTGCAAATGTCCTAATGTACAATTAAAAATTGGCACAGTTACAAATGAACGAAAAGTAAATACAAAATGCTATCTAAACTCCTATTTTAAAATCCCATTTATCCTTTTTACAATACTTTAGACAACATTTGAAATGGAATGTGCTTCCAAAAGTGAAACTTAGTCTTTTTTAAACAACCCTAAAACCCTAAAACAATACACCGCGGTACTGATAGAAACGTGACTTTAAAAAGTTCAGTTAAAAAATGGGACCTTCCACAGTCTGGGGTAACAAATACATAAAGCAGTTATTTTATACGTTCCAGCATCAATTTCAGTACTACTTAATTCATCGCTTGCTTGACTTAATTGTTAAAGATATCAAACAAAGCAAACACCGAGGTCATGCAACTTACCACCGTAGAGACTGCCAGCGTCGACCTTGCCGACGCCGAAGGTCGACAGCTGGGAGGGGGTGGGTGAGCCCATCATCTAGCGACAGAACACAGTTCAGGATAACAGACAAGTCATCGGCAACATCGGTAACTTAATATAACGGAATACCGGTATGAAATCCGTATGATAGAAGGGCAGGGTATAGCCCTTCACCATGAGATTGAACACGGCTTGGCGAAAGGCCACAGGAGAGATCTGATTGGCACACACTCTCACTCACAGCTACATCGCTCGAGGCAGGCTGACAAAGAAAGAAATTAAGGAAGGAAGACAGGATTACCAACATAGCATTGAAAAGATCATGAATATATTTACAAGTGGGAAATAATTTATTCATGATATTTTTTTTCGTAGTGTAGCACAAAGACAATCCGGTTCTGTGCAAGAGAGCCGGCACAGAATCGCACCCCCTTCTTTAGTCGCCTTTTACAACTCGCCCGGGGAACTCGGGGCTGCAAGCCAATTCTTTATTTCCCAGCCTGCAGGGGATGATTTATTCATGATTATAGAAAACAATTAACAAAATAACTTGCATGCTACTAATTTATTTATGAGTAGAGTATGGTAGCTGGTCAGAGACACTGAGCACGCACAATTACAGTCGACAATTTGTAACCAGTAACTTAATGTTGCAAATCCATGAAAAACCTTCAATTTCTGACTTGCTAAGTTAACTTTAAATGTGCCACCCTAATTCGCAATCCAAGTAGATCGCCTCTGGTCAATGGTCGTAACTGAGAGGCAAATCAACCAACTATATAGATTGATACTCAAAATGCATTGACTCAAATAAAACGTTTGCCGCAGGCAGCAACTCAAATATAACTCGCCCCACACAGCTCAGTGCTTTTCCAAAAATATACACATTTGCTCAAATTTCAATTGCTTTTTAACGTCAAATACTCAATGAATGGAGAACTGTCGCCTGATGCACCAATTGTGGATCAAGTGACAAATTATCTCAGCATCCAGTACCATACATAGTGGAAGTGTCCTGAAACAGTTGTTCAGCGACATATCAACTATGTAGACAATGGGTGAATCACGGTAGAAAGAAAAAAAAATATAGAAAAAAAACCAAAAATGATTAATCATTCATCTTATTAACATCTCACTGGTTTTGTTGCATTATAGTAAAGAAAAACAATGCAAAACACTTCAAAATATCGCCATCTTGCTAATGCATTTTAACTAAAATATATGACTATCTTGTACACTTCAAACACCTGTTTTCACAAACCTTGTATTCCTTAACTATATAAGCAAATTGCTAGAAATGCCTTATAGAGATGAACCAGGGACGCAAAGTCTCAAAGTCTCAAATCCGCAAAGCGGCTTTCGCAAAGCCGCAAAGCGGGTTTCGCAAAGTACATTTTAACTGAAATATCTAACTATGGGTTAAGCATCATAGTTTCATGCCATCTATGTGAGTCAGCCCTGACCTCTCTGTCTTGTCGATAGTTGAGAGCGGCCGTGGAGGTGGAGTTGAAGAGAAGATTTGGCTCGCTGTCGTCTTGCTCCTCACCAAACAAACCCTAGTAGCAAGCAGATTTCATATATCTATGCTGTGATCATAAAAATCGGGACCCCCAATAATATTTATTGTAATTTATATAACTCAACAAAAAGTCAACTAATATTCAACAGAGTTGTAGTGAGTGTGCCTTACGTAGTTCTAATGATATTCCACTCATAGTTTATGTTCAAACTGTCTGCCATTTGCTGCAACATACACACCAGACGCACCATTGACTGACACATCAATGATGCCCTGATCTTTGATCCCCTGATTTTTGTAAACAACCAAAAATTATGCAAAATTTTGTTCAATGATTAAAACTGAACGGCCATTAATTCATAGCAAATACTTTCCCAGCATCAAAACTGCTTCCTCAATAACTACTGCATTTAAAATTTTAGCAAAATTGGTCAAGGGATTGTTCCGTTATACCCATTAATCTAGGGGTCCAGATTTTCGTGATCACGATGTATATAACATAGCATACACTTTTAGAAGCTGGCCTACATGTATATAGCCACTTCTACCTTCCCTCCATCGAGTTTTCCCCCACTGCCCATCAAAGGAAGTTCAGTTGGATTGTCAATCATCAAAGTCAACCAAACGTTTGCCTTGAACATGTAAGCAAACGATTCTAGTCAAACATGCATGACTTTTCTAGCATGCAATCAATAGAAATTGCTATGAATGAAATAATCAAATATTCATCCAAATTTTCTACATCTGATTGAACCAAAATAATATTTAATAAATTTTGGTTTAACAATCAATTTTATCTCTCTCTCCCTAGTGTGCTGCCGTGTGGCAGGTGTCTGGCATCCAACTTTTTCACTCCGACCTTTTTTTTGCCCTTCTTTTCAGCACTCGATACATTTGCTTTCCAATCAAATCATCTATTATTCCTATTCGCTTTCTTCCTGGTCCCCTCTTTCCCTCCATTCTTCCTTCCATGACGCTTTCATTAGTCCCTCCCCTCTCATGATATGCCCGATCCAGTTTTCCTTTCATCTGGTTAACATCTGTAACATCGTTCTGGTTTCTCTCACTCTCCTTAGTATGTCTTTGTGTGTTTTTTTAATATCTATTATAATAATAATAATCTTTATAGTAATAAATAATACAATAACTTTATTAATATAATCCTTCAATATGTCCGTAGGAGCAATCGTTGTACGGTATCAACATAATAGCGAATCAATGAAAATACAAATTATTCACATGTTCAACTTCAAAACGTATACAGTTTAACAGCATCAGTAACGAAGCAAAGCTGATTAAATGAGCAACAATCTTACAAAGAGAAAGAGAAAGAGGACATACGGTTAAGAGAGCAAAAGATTCAGAAAGTTTTTAAAGAAGAACACATTTAAACACAGAAGTTACATTTTATTATACATAAGAAGTATCTCTATCACATTTGTATTATATAACCATTTAATTATGATTGGAAAAATATACACGAGCAACATATATTCAACACTTTAAGGCACCTTATTCATACAAGTTCAACTAGTACAAGGTTTAACCGATACAAGCTTAAACTGGAACAAGTACAGTACACAACAAATTGAAGACTTGAAGTATGTAACTTGATTAAATGTAATAACAATATAAAACAATGCAGAAATAGGCAACTGGTTCTAGTGTATTGTGCAAAAGTTAGAGAAAACTTAAAAGAGTTCATAAATATTTTGCCGCTACTGTACATGAAAACGAAATAATTCATGATCCAAGCCTTACAACTCCACAACACTAATGTTGAATTTTTCAATCAAGTGTCAAATTTTAATCTGAGATCATGACATCATCTGAATCATTCAGCGCACAGTAAGTTTGATCTACGATTTATTTAACATCACATCATCGTTTGACAAAGTCTAATTCTGATTTAAATTCCAACACTGGATAAAAAATCTGACCATATAGCCCTATCAGTTGCCGCACTCTCAAATTAAAAGCACAGCCTTACTCTCTATGTACGTAGGCCAATCGTGTGAATGAATCGCAATGGATAATGCAGGTGCCAGTTGCTTTAAGGAAAACAGAACTATCATTTAGTCGTTCGTTTAAATGCACTTCAAAACAGGCTAAATAATACGGTTAACTCTGTCGTTAAGTAGCTTAATGTTAGGCTCAAGAAACACGAATTTGAGTCAAGATTCGTATAGATTGAGTTGCTGATTTAGGTTGTGTATTGTAACCAAACATTTCTGTCAAGTTCCGGTGTTAAATGCACATTGTACAATTGATAAATTAACCGTTAAATTGCATGCTGCAGAAAATAGCATGCATGCAAGTACACTGTAGACTAAGCGCACAAACCGTTTTTTTTGCTTTCGATGGCTGAATGTCGACTCTTCTGCTCATGTTACATCTGTCAATTACAAAAGCACGCAAAACTATAAAATGCCTACACCATATTATGCTAAAATAAACACGATATTCTTGTGCATAATATGATGGCATGCGATGCAATCTTCAAATAACACTGTAGTAATATACATGTTCTAAATAATGCAGGTTGTAACTGTTGTCGGACAATTCAAAAGTTTGTGACAGTCATTTAGGGGATTAGACAATGCCGCAACTTGAACTGCACGGGATCAAATGACAAATTCTGCGATCTTACTACCCGTATTATATGATTATAAAATTTGTAAGCCTTCTAAATAGGCAACCCGCCCACAATAAATCAAAAATCAAAGCACATCCCCTTCTGATTAATTCCTTCCGGACCATGTCAGATATCAATCCAAATATTCATTCCTGCCCATCCCCCAATGCCTGAGCTTGCACGCCGACAACCAATTAAGTGAAAACAACGTTCCGACTGGCGGCGATCCGTAACGTTAGACAAATCGAAACAACAATGCAATCGCCAAGTAAACAAGGAAAATGTTGCTAAATTTGAATCGGAAGGGGGCGCCACTCGAATCCACGCGGTCGCACCTGACTGGGGTGTAAGGGGGGGCGCGGGGCGCGCCTGGCCACTCGGCAGTCGGCGATCTGGCACCGAAATCGAATCAAAATACGAGAAAGTTTTGAGAAAATTAATACACATAACATAACATAGCACTTCCGGTCAATATGGCCGCCAAGCCATCACGCTCAAAAGATGAAGCCGTGACTTGACATATTTATTTTTTACGCTCATTACAGTGAATATACTATTGCACTTTTATGATTAAGCTACTGTAGCAAACATAGTAGTGGCATTGTGCAATACTAATCAAATTAGATTCAAATGATTTTGACTACTATCACCTGATGTATAGCCCTAGTCCAAAACTGTTGATGCTGTAGTCGAAATTCGTTGTGTTCATTACACTTTATTGGTTATGCGCAACATTCTGTGAATGCGTTTTTCGTATTGCTGGCTTGTTTATTACTACCCTCAATGACGAATGAAAGAGCTACAACTCTACTCGAATTATTGTTGCACAAGCGTTAGGTAATCACTCAAGCCTATGCGAAATAAAATAAGCCAGCGCGCTTGAATTCTTTTGCACTATCCGATTTTTTGCGAAACTCTGACCTAAATAATAAGTCACGTGCGAGTAAAGGTCAAGGCTACTCAGCTGTTGGTTCGTGAATGTTATAAATAAGTATAAAAAAGTAGTTTAAAGTTAAGCAATTTCCCTCCAGAAATGATACCATTTAATTAGTAGGGTGCGGCCAAGAAACCTATAACGCCTCTCTAAGTCCTAGAGTTCTGACATTAATCAATATCATCAAAGGCGTTTTGAGTAACACACAGGCACAGCGCAGCAGATTTCCTCCAGTATCATCATATCCCATATCGATGTAGGTGGTGGACCGTGCGTTAACTTGTATCCAGGTTATCGATGTCATATCCAGGCTATAAAGGAGATGATGATCATTCCATTTATCAGACCCTAATCTTCAAGGACAAGGGTCTCTTAAAAGAAGAAGGGTCTCTAAAACATCAAGACGAGCCATTTGTGTAAATGGACCGAGACAAAATCTATTGACTGATGTTATAATAGTGGTTTCTCCTTTCCGCCTAATGCTTATGGGTATAAACGGTGCATGTTAGAATATTTTTAAACGAGTATGAAGTAGGTTTTTCCTAATTGTATTATTTTGATTATTGTTGTCTCTGAATGGTCATTTAGGCTGCACTGTTATGTAGGCCGAACTCAATGGATTTTTTACGCATTTTTCTTTAAAGTTGTATATGTATGTTTGTGTGCTACACTTTTTTTGTGTGTGAATAAAGATACATATACTCTATGTCACTCAGTTCCCTCTAAGGAGCTGCCGTTTTAGCCATGCCATGTACAGACAGTTTTTTGCATCGCTGTCATGTCTATATGCTTTTTCGTCATAACAGAACAATATTTCTTCTGTATTGTAGATAAGCAGTGCAAACAGGGTTTTAATAGCATTTTAGATCTCATATTTGAACTGTATTATTTTTATATTGATATTGGTTTTTATTACAAATTGATATAACAACGATATATATTTAAGCATAATAATATTTAAAAATTACAAAATATTTGCGGTAATAAAAAACAAAACAAAAAACAACAAAAGATACATATATATTCGAGGCTATCTTGGCAATTGATCAGTTGCGTGTAGATTTGTGCTCTATTGTTGATTAAGAATAGACCGATGCATGTAGCATTTATGTGCGAATTATATGGATGATACATAAGGAATCAACTCTGCAACTTAAACTATGCAACTTTAACTATGCAACTACTATATGAAACTTCTTTCAGAACTGTTTGAATACAATGCATTTATCAATATGTTGACAAGCACAAAGCAGTTGCGTACACATTATAGGAAAAATATGTGTCAACTCGCCAATCTATTTTACTATCATCTAACGTGATTTGAACATATATCGACATTATATGTATGTATGTATGTATGTATGTATATTGCACTTTTAACGCACCAACAATATGTCATGCAAACGGAGATGGAAAAACATCATTTGCTTGAATCGTAGGTGCGTAGGAAGTGCAGCAGACTACAAACATTGCCCAAACAATATAAGAGAATATTATTGGCATGTTTGCAAGTTCTGTCAAAACCGATAGGTATAATAAGCTACCGGTACTGTAAAACATTAAATTTTCGCGTCCATGTCTATTTAGCGATTTTCGCGAATCGGTGAAACTCACGAAAATTACGTGCAGCAAAATAAAGCTGCAGCAGCTATAGACAATATCCAAAAGCGTGAAAATTAAGTGCAGCCAAATTTTGAGCGGCATAACTACAAAAACAACATTCTGCTCAAATTTCACGTTTTACGGTATATTTATTGATATGAAATGCTGAATTTTTCGATTTCAGGTATTGACCGGATTGAGTGATCTGCCGTCATTGAAGTGAAGACGTACGACAAGCACGGCACGCATCAGCTAGTTGGAATGGGTTTGCTGAGGGGGTCTGTGGGAGCTGTGCGGCTGGCTTCTCGAGCCATGTCGACCGTTACCACCTACCAGTTCAGTCGCCGCACAAATCTCCTCAGGTGTCTGTCCGAAATTGACCATTTAGTATCCTAGTTAGCCTTCAGTTGTTCACAACTAACCGCCTTTTTGACGTCTAAGTGTTACTGTCCATGGTTTCACACAGATTCAACGTTTGCACCCTCATGAGGACTGCTGAAGCTGGATTTTTATGGCCGAATGCCCTTCCTGACGTCAACCAAATAAGCAATTACCTGACAGATGTTAGCAATGGGCAACACTTTAATTCTGTGTTTAACAGCCTTGCTGAATGGTCTGTAGTGCATGGTTTCATAGTTGCTGGTGCGGGGACTCGAACCCAAATCTGTGGGACTCGCGTCCGACGCCTTTGTCACTACACCAAACCGCCGTGCCTGTCAAATGTTCACAATATAATCTTTCTTGTTAATCATTATAGCTCCATTGCTAATTGTTGCTAATCGTATGCAAACAATAATGTAGTACCGAATATTTAAAATTTATAATGACATTTATAGACACGAAGCGATAGCAAGGCGCATTGGTGTGGTTGTAAAGGCGTCGGAAGCGAGTCCCAGAGACCTGGATTCAAGTCTTGCGCCGGTAAACTCTATGAAATCATGCCTTACAGGCCCTTCGGCAAGGCTGCTAAACACAGAAGTGTCGCTAGCGGAAAATCATCCTCCAGGGTCATTTGTAATTTTGGTTGGTTGACGACTGGAAGGGCATCCGGCAGTAAAATCACAGCTAAAATATAGTGTCTAATCTGTGTTACCACAGACGTTGGGCATGGCACGTCTGTAACAACATGACCTGCCTGTAACACATTGGAATGGCCGTCAAAAATTATAGTTATTATCATTACTATTATGTACAGCTGTCCAGAGAACAGCCGGACAGAGAGAAATTGGGACTTTTCTATTGCGCGCTACGCTCAGTTCATGAGCAAGCGTCCACAACGAATGTAATTAATTAAGAAATGATTATTCAATGACTAGAAAAGGAAAATGTTATTCAATAACTGGATTGGGCATGTAGTGAGAGGAGAGGGATTGATGAGAGAAATACTGAAGGGAAGAATGGAGGACAAGAGACGAGGGGAAGGAAGAGAGTGGGAATGATAGATGAGATACTGGAAAGAATAGTGTATGAAAACGTGAAGAGAATGGCAGAGAGCTGCCAGGTGTGGTGAGGTTGGATGCTAGGGACCTGCCGTTTGGCAGTGCACTAGAGAGAGAGAGTTGTTCAATGAGCACTTGTACTATACTTGCTATGTACATAATATATATCCATGACATTGTATGCTTTTTGCCAGATAGTAATTTTGAATATACAGTTGTTATTATTTTAGTATAAATCGTGATTACTTCAACTTTCAGATACTGTGTCTCAGGAGCAGTTGTGGCTAGTGGATTAGCGCTCCATTTAAAATACGGAAAAAAAGTAAGCATACAGTACATTTCAGAATAAAGAAAACTTATGAGAAAAGTTTTAATTTGTTTTAGATGTATTAATGCGCTGCAGTGGAGGGCGGGTGTCCATGGCTGCAAATGGCCTACCCCTGCGTAAGCGGGGAATGCGGCCACAAAACGCGAGTGTGTGTGTTATAATTTGTATTAGATACTTAATATGTGATGATTTGTGTAGTCGGAGCACAACCAAAAGAAGTTCACAAGATGACTACTTTTACCCTTCTAATACCATTTGTATTTCCATAAGGGAACTGCTAACTGTCATTCATTTAATTTAACCGAAACATTTTGACATCTTTTCCAGAGGGGGTGCTATTTGTTTTTGTTTTTTCTTTTTTATTTTAAAATTTGTTTCATTGCAGGAGAATTTACAAAAAGGCATTTAAAATTCAAGCTTCTGCACCACTTAAATGGTTCAAAGCACCAAGAGTGCAATAACTCTGCACCACGTTACTGGTGCAATAATGATAAGGGTAATGCTGATGCTAGGCTCATCACCAAAATTTAAGGGTGATGATTTAGTTGGTGTTTACTGTCACAAGCTATGAACATGTTGCTATAAAATTTGATCACTTTTTTAATGATATAATTTGCATTGGCTTAATATAGATCTTTTATTTGCATAAAAAGAATCTGACAATACAATTGCAACTATAATAATAATTAGGATCATCAACTATTACGCAGAATGTTCAAAAATAGTAGGCTAATGAGTGACATACAATTATAGACATATTTTATGCGAATGCTTAAGCAAAAGCGTAATGTAATACTTTGCTTTAATAAGCAAGTGCTTAATGCTTTGAGTACTATTGAATTTAGCACTTTTTTTTTGATCTCTTTGAGTTATGTATTTTGTTCATTTATGGATGCTTCATATTCAGGTTTGGGCTGGGACTAGAATCAAAACGGATCATTTGATGGCTTTGCCTGTCACAAGCCTAGAACATCTGGAGCAGGTTTCACTAAATAATTATAATTTCTTACCGTACTTGAGACAAATGATATGCTGTATGGTGTACGGTGTATGCTGTACGGTGTATGGTGTAAGGTGTACGGTGTACGGTGTATGGTGTACGGTGTAGGATGTACGGTGTATACTGTACGGTGTGCGGTGTAGGGTATATGGTGTACGGTGTATGGTGTACAGTGTAGGGTGTACGGTGTAGGGTGTACGGTGTAGGGTATATGGTGTACGGTGTATGGGTGTAGGGTGTTCGGTGTAGGGTGTACGGTGTATGGTGTACGGTGTATGGGTGTAGGGTGTTCGGTGTAGGGTGTACGGTGTAGGGTGTATGCTGTACGGTGTATGGTGTACGGTGTACGTGTAGGGTATATGGTATACAGTGTATGGTGTATGGGTGTAGGGTGTACAGTGTAGGATGTATGGTGTATGCTGTACGGTGTATGGTGTACGGTGTACGTGTAGGTATATGGTATACAGTGTATGGGTGTAGGGTGTACGGTGTAGGGTGTACGGTGTAGGGTGTACGGTGTGTACTGGTATATTTTTTGTATAAATGACCGTAGTAGGCTAATTAATTTTTGCACTGTTTACAATTTTCTATTTGTTTATTTGCTCACTGTGCTACTGAGTTTAATGATATTGGATGTATACTATAAATGAGCTGTAAAAATTGTAGATTGTGTTTTAGTTTTAAAATGTTATTTGTTAGCGCAATTAGTGTAGTGCAATTAAATTATATGTGCGACTTGATGGGTATTGCTTAGGCAAATCGCATGCAAATTTTATGACATTAGTTTTGTAATTACATAGGTTTTAATTAACTACCGTGTGACAACGTGACATTCATGTTTTTTTTAATATTATCTACTTTACAAATACGGAATATAGCTCCTGCACAAATCGCTACATATATTTGCTAAAAAAGGACAGATTTGAGCAGTTTGCGCTTTCAAAGTATTTGTGCTATCAGAGTCTAAATTTTGTTTAAAATCAACAATTATAGAAAATGACCTAGAAACATGTTGTTCATAAATGCTCAAGACGTGACATTGTAGGGCGGCCTACAATGCAAATTTGTTAATCAGGCGATGCTTAGATGAGATAAATACAGTTGTGTGATAACATTTTCTGACTTTTATTTTATTGGTTATAATGCATCAAATTTTGGATCTATAATTTGGTGAGGCCTAGTGCCATTTGGATTGTTCTCTTTTTTTTTACATTATATATGTATATACATTATATACATTATATGACATACATATATGCAATCTAGCAAGCTGGCCAAGCTAGCCAAGACTTACGTATGTTAGGTAATTCTGTCACAATTTCTGTGCAAAATTATTTTACTTTCATGCATTAGGAAATTAGTTTTTCTTTTTTTTAACCGAGTTGATCTTGGCACGTATTTTCTTATATACTCGCTAATAGATTTATAAATCAGCAATTTACGTTAATCTTTATATTATATTTATATACTGTATTATATAATATTTATATTTATAGAACTGTTAATCTAAAGTATATAATGCTTTTTTCTTTTTGAGATGATGGGCGGTGGATATATTTAGCGTTAAAGACATGTAGTCGCGCATGGATTTTGACAACGTTGTAGAATCCGAATGACATGAAGACAAAGATGGAGTTGATGATAATGAGGCTTCAGGTTAGTTATTGAGTATGAAGTTATTGATATTGAAGCTTTTATTATAATGAGAATGGAATCGAAGAGCTTTTTGTTAATAGGACTGTTATTAATGATATCGAAGCTTCAGGAACTAGTTACTGATCTAGTGCTAATGATATCGAAGTGTGTGGTTAGTTGAAAACGAGAATGGAGTGATATTGAAGCTTGTGTTAGTACAGTTTTATGAAGTCTCATGGCTAAGTAAAGAGATGACCTCAAGTATTTTTGAACTTGTCTCACATTCGCTAGATGACTAAGAGTAACTTTGAAAGATAACTTCATCTACATTGCTATTGATAATTCCTTTCCTTCCCTCACCGCTCTCAGGCACTTTCGAAATGACATCAAACGTGTTCAATAATGAATCTAAGAATTCTAGATTGCTGAACAGCGTCTTTACTTTTAATTTGAACAGTTAGTCTAATTTAGGCAGTTTTGGTGCTTAAGATAAATAAAATAAATTGCGTACAGCTAGTTCTGTAGTGCCAGCTTTCGGTACAGTTTCTTTGTTCTTGCGCTTTCATTCATTATCTATGACGACACTAAAGCTCCATTCAAATTAAGTCACGACACTAAAGCTCCATTCAAATTATGTCACGACACTAAAGCTCCATTCAAATTAAGTCACGACACTAAAGCTCCATTCAAATTAAGTCACGTGGAAAACAGTAATAAATAACGTAAAAAATAGCAGCTTTTTCAAGATGAGTTCGGCAAGATTTTCTGCATGCTTTATAAACATTTTGTTTCTTTATTTTTGTGCTAGTTTTCCTATGCATATGTTTGATTTCTTTCTTTTCTAAAATATGTTAGGCCGAAATATGTCGAGCATTGGAGGAGGTGGATATAGAAGATAAGTTTGTGGTGGAAAAGTGGGATCGTATACAAGTGAGTGTTTCTATTTGATTTCATTCTTATTCTTGCTGTTGTTTCTTATAATAGCTTTCGTCGATTTTTAATTAATCTTGCTAAATGTTTTACATCTGCGTCTCAGATGTGTATCTAGTGTTAGAATAATCCTAAGAACTGTTACCGTACTTTGGGTTGTGTAAAATTCAGCGTTTAAATATTTATAAACAAATTTAGGATACTCTGTTAAATTTATTGTCTAATGAATCATATGTGGAAAGATGTTGGAGTGCTCATTTGATATCGAGGGCATTGAATTATAACATTGCTGTTATGTGGAAGGGGGGAAGTTGAGTGTTGAGTGGAGGATGAGAGAGGGGTGTTGAATGATGCAGGGAGTGTTGCTTGTCAATTGACTGCTGCAAGGAGGGGGTGAGGGGAAAGGGATGAATTGGCCAGTGCAAGGAGGGGTGGGGTGTCAGTTGAGTGGTGCAGGAATGGAGTTGGGTGTTAGTTGACTGGTACAGGGGGGACATCAATTGGAGTGTTGCAGGGGAAGCGGGACATCGATTGAGTGGTGCTGAAAGGGGGATGCGGCGTCAATTGACTGGTGGAGGGAGGGGGGGTGTAGGGCGTCAATGCAGAGGGAGGAGGAGAGGGGTGAAGCGTCAAT
This sequence comes from Chamaedrilus cognettii, assembly GCA_034695025.1. Taxonomy (NCBI): domain Eukaryota; kingdom Metazoa; phylum Annelida; class Clitellata; order Enchytraeida; family Enchytraeidae; genus Chamaedrilus; species Chamaedrilus cognettii. The sequence goes on along the minus strand of JAQIWG010002190.1, from coordinate 2,013 downwards.
TGACTGGTGTAGGGAGAGGATGAGGAGGGTCAATTGACTGATGCAGGGTGGGGGATGGGGTGTCTAGTGAGTGGTGCAAGATTGAGTACGGTAAGAGTTCTTTAACAGGGGCAAGTTGGGTGATTGTTGACTGTTGCAGGGAGGGGTGGTTGTTGATTGGTGCAGGGTGGGGGTGATTGTTGACTGGTGCAGGGAGGGGGTGGGGTGACGTGCATCATGCAGGACAGCCATGTGTTTGAGAAGGCCGGGGTGAACATCTCTGTCGTCAGTGGCGTGCTGCCGAGCTCTGCTGCGCAGCAGATGAGAGTGCGGTGAGGTCTTGCCTCCACTCGCCGTACATACTGTTTATAGTTACTATTATTACTTTGTGTTTAATGCTAGGTTTTGAACATTTAGTGTTAAACAAGTATAATAGTGATTTGAAAATACTATTTATATTCATGTAAAAACCAGCAGTTAGAAGAATAAAATCCAGCTAACTTCTGAAATCTTAAAATATAAAAATGCTGGCGTGTTTGAGATAGTCCTATTCTAAGTCCGTGCCTTGGGAGTCCGCATGCGGCAAGGTTCCACGCACGGCAGCTGTGTTGCCGCGCTGCAGAGCGATGTCCAGCCGCTGTTGCAGGAAGCTGACGGACCGAGGCTCCTCGGTCACCACCGCCAGCCTTCCCCCCAGTTCTGCCACCAGCGCCCGTGCGTCCTTGCCCCAAGCGTCCAGGGTCTAGATGGCGATGGGGAAGAAGGTGTAGCCAGTTCCCAGGCCTGACGGTGTAGCCGTTTCCCAGGCTTTGTAAAAAACGGGAAAAAAAAGAAGTGTTAAACTGTATGGAGCGTGGAATGCTTCATACAGTTAAGCATCAGGCATGAGCTAACCAATTAAAAAGATGATGACATTGGTCTATAAGATCCCTGTCCCATGCAAATCTAGGCCCACCTAACGCTGCAGGCCTAGAATTCTGGGCCCCAACAAACTCTGGCTTTACCTCCCAATCTCTGGCGGGTGCCCTGCCCTGGAGGTAATTGTGCGTTGTAAAATGTCAAAAGGTGTGCGTTTTATATCACGTCTTGAAAACAGACCTTTGTCGTTTTGCAACTCTTAATTGAATTCGGTGATGCTTTCTCATTACTTTGTGTTTTTATGCTTTTTTGCGCAGTCATAAAGGGCTATCGGAAGGGACATTGAATTTTTTCGCTGCAGGCATCAGCTCGGTACTGCACCCGGTATGCAATGTTTGAATATTTGCTTCTGGTCGGGCCTGCTTTCTTCTGTCTCAACTTAAGTGATTCTTTGTAGTTTCTTTTAATTCTTCTTATTCTTCTCACAAAGCCGTTGCTTAATTTTAATCAGAGTTTTGGATACGGAATCAGTATGCTAAAATTATATATTTCTTAAATTTAACGATCAGCTTAAAGCTATTAAAGCTTAAATAGCTCATTATTGGCACTGAACTGACAAAAGTGCAAAAGTTTTCACTGTACACTTCCTTCATGTTGATGTGTATACAAAGAAACTGGTTTTCGCTTCCCTAAGTTCAGTGTTGAAGAAGTTTCATTAAGAATTTTGTTTTTGCTAGCATTTAATATGCTTTAGTGATGTTCCATACTCAGGGTTAAGTTCACCTAACCTAGGCCTAAGCTAGTGTACTAAACCGAAGTGCTGCAACACCCTCAGGTTCGTAGCAGAACTGGTAGGAAGTGATGGTAGTAAGCCTAAAACTGTTTTTAGTAGCATAGGGCTACGCTGAAAAATGAGTGAACGAAGCATAGGGCTACGCATTTTTTTAAATATGTGGGGCTAAACCGCGTAGCGGTTTCCTGTGTAAGATGAAACAGGATAGATCGTTTCTTCAATTGCTTAGTAAAGTTAGGTGTGCGGAAAAGTTGCACAGCTAGAAGTCACAGCCATTGGCTATAAAGGAGACAATGAACAGTAAGAATGACTTTTGAAATATCTGTTGCTACTCCCCTGCCCCCCCCCCCCCCCCCCCCCGTCGAAAGATCTCATCCTCTTTG
>JAQIWG010002189.1:0-21242 GCA_034695025.1 Chamaedrilus cognettii | reverse complement strand
GGCGAGGTCCTTAAGGTGCTCTTTCATCATCACAACCGTCAGCAGATGAGCCTGAAGGATAGCGTCGCCAAGACTTCCGAGATGCTTCTTCCAATTTTGTACAAGGCTAGGATTCCAACAAAGGCCCCCACTCACGTCGTGGAGCACATCAGGAAGCTTCACTCAGTGGCAAAGCTTAAAGAAGCTCATTGGACGACAATCAGCTAGCAACCTGTCAAACCAGCAACAATTTTGGAACAATTTGGATGACTTGTTTGATGTGGCACATCGGGATGCCAGTGAGCGTGACATTAAAGTGTGTATGGCAGCTCTCCCCCTGCTGCCACCAATAGGCGGGTTGGATAGCAGGAAGGGCATCCGGTCAGTAAAAATATGCTCCAACAGGCTACAGGCAGAACAAAATGCGACCTTGTGCTCATGGCTCGCCCCAGTGTATTTGAGACGATGCTTGGGTCGGGGGATGCTAAAACGAGCAGATGGCGGTTAAGGAGGACTCTGCAACCTGCCGGGGCTGGGAAAGTAGGTTGTTGTTGTAGGTAGGTAGGTTGTTTGGTGGCTTGTCTGCTAGGCCTGGCGTTTGTTGGGCTTAGATGCATGTGTGACGAGGCCTCTGCAAGCTCTGAACCCATGTCATCATCTCCTTCTGTGATTAAGTGTCGGCGTAATCGCTTCCTCCTGCTGAAGGCCCATCAGTCTCCCAATGTACCTTTGTGAGGTCATGGCACGTGAGAGAGTGTTTGTGGCTGCAAGCTTCCAACCTGCGCTAGTATGAAAAAATGGACCAGAGAAACGGAAATGATGATGATAGTGCAGCGCTGTGCTGTAACGTGCAGATGTGAACGAGTGCATGGTGAACAACGGCGGCTGCTCGGAGACGTGCAGCAACTCGCTCGGCAGCTACTCGTGCGGCTGCGCGAGCGGGCTCCAGGTTGCGCCCAACATGCGCACCTGCGACGGTAATCTATTATCTGTTGGTACATGTATATTCTATTTATAGTCAGTGTTTCAGTGAGGAGCGGTTTTGCAGTGGTTAAGGCGTCGAACTGGGAATCCAGAGACCTGGGTTCAAGTTCCAACATGGGCAACAATGAAACCAGGCGTTACAGGCCCTTCAGCAAGGCTGTTAAACACATAAATGTCGCTAGCTTATAATCATTGTCCAGGGAAATCTATTGTTCGGGTTGCGATAGAAAGGGCATCCGGCCATAAAAACCTAGCCCTAATGTAAGCATTTAATTACCTACATGTATGATGACATGGGCAGGGCGTTACAGGCTTGCTTGCAACGCATTGGATTAATAGTTAAAAACGATTATTATTATTATCATTTATTTGAAACTTTCAGCAAACTTTGTAAGTTTTGAGACCCAATAGCTTAATTAATTTTATTCTCTTTTTAATAAATATTTCAAACTTTTAAAACAAACTGTTAGACGTGTTAGACAAGCTGCTGCTTGTGTCGTCTGCTTGATGTTTGAAAATTTGCTTTGTTAATTTTGTCTGTTTTGATTATCTATTTTCCTGGTGGCAGATTATTTTCTTCTCCATCTGTACCTCAGGCAGATTTTATGCTAAATTAATTGTCGCAATTCTTTAGCATGTGCATGCGCACAAGCATCATGCATACGCACAAGCATCATGCACACGCACAAGCATCATGCATACGCACAAGCATCATGCATACGCACAAGCATCATGCATACGCACAAGCATCATGCATACGCACAAGCATCGCATGTTCAAATATGGTGTGTCGCAACGACGAGTCACAATATTGTTAAGCTTGCAGCAGGCGCCGCCATGTTGGTATTTGTACGGGATGTGACATAATGGGCTGGTTGCAGATGTCAATGAGTGCCTGTCGACCACGATATGTCTCGCTAGCCAGACCTGCATCAACACCTACGGGACGTACTACTGCGTCAACACCAATCTACTAAGTATGAGTTGATTATTTGCTGTAACTTTTAGCTCAAACTTTTTCTTTGGCAGGCCACGTTTTATCAATGTTCAAAGCCTTTCTTAACAGTCATTGTCCGTTTTCACTCCTGCTACCACTACCTGTTTCCAAATTTGGCGTACGGTACAGATATTAAAAAAATGGTTTTAGGTGTAGGCTATACTCCTACTAAAATTAACCATGCTTATGCGCCAAAAAAACCATTTATCAACATACTATACCAAGCCTACCAACATGGCCACGGGCCACAGTGGCCCTTTCAGCAGGGGTTTTGCTGGTTAAAGTGGCTCTTTTAGCAACACTTCCACGGGTCACATTAAAAGTTATCGAGGGCCACTTTTGACATGCGGGCAGCATTTTGAGAACCCCTGTTGCAAAGTAATGAAGCTTTTTTAGTTATCATTACGACTAAGGTTGGATTTCATTGATGTTACTTTGTTCCTGCCTCCCTTATCTACGCACCGAGGAAGAGATTTGAACTGTAGCTCAAATCTATGACGTAAGCAAATTAACTAAATAAATTTAAAGGAAAATAGATCTACATTTAAATCAAATTTCAATTAACTTTTATTATTGTCTAGATTTATTTGTGTCGTTTTGCATTTGATAATAAAACAAACAAAAAACAGCCCTGGGCTAGAATCGCCACTGCCTTAGCTCGTTCCTACTAAAGATGCGTATGGTTATCATTCAGACGTGGTGGATGGTGGCCCGTTGCCGCAACTCTCGGACGTGTTTGGCTCGGCAGCCACCGGGTACACCAGCGCGATGGTCGCTGTGGCCGCTATGAGCGCTGCGGTGGCTGCGGCCATGCTGGCCATAGTCGTTGTCCTCATCGTCCGCTACAGACAGAAGAGACACCAGGCGGCCGCGGTGTCGGAGAACAAAGCTTCACGGTTCTTTGGCTCTATATCGTCGATGGGGTTCTCATCAATAGCCTCTCAGTACTCGAACGAGTCGGACGATATCGATAACTCTCTAGCGGTCGCGACCGTGACTTAGTGTCCTCGTAACATGCGCGAGTCTCTAGCAATCTCATATTCATTTTCACATTCCACAACGGTTATCCTTTATTTGGCGCACTAGAACTTCTAAATCTTCTCGTGCAATTGCTTGAGTTGAGCAGTTGAATTTAATGGCTTTGCGTGTTCCTCGGTGCATGAATTGAAGGAGATTCTTCTCAGTTTGTACCCTTGCGCTCATTTTGTTATTGGTGACTAGGTTGTAGTGTTTTGTCTACCTGTTGACTCTCACCCAATGCCTTGCATTTACATATGATATTATTCGTAATGGTTTGTGTTGTTTGTTTTGGCATTGGATGAGATTATTAAGGAGCAAATTAGGCGTTAGGGCTGCATACAGTTTGAGCAACTGCTCTTTTTTTCTTGAATCATCTTCCTGCTGTATTGTCGTTTTGCTATGTTAAATAAAATGCCCCGATCATTCTTTTGAATATTGTCATCATTTTTTTTATCATCCACCTAGGTTAATATTGTATTGTTTTTATTAGTAGTAACGAAGCTGCATGTAGTGCAGTTGTATTTTGAATTTTAAAACCGTTTTGATTTCTCATCCTATTACAACTCAATTTTTTAGCAATTAGACCAATCAAATATTCGTTCAACGCGATTACTAATTTCATTCTTGCAGTGACCACCCGCTATTTTTATTCGCGGATTGAAACATTCCCGCGTGCGCGCTGTTAGTATAGTATTTGGTTTCTTGGTTGATTTCTCTCTTTTTTCGCTGCTGTCCCATCTCAAATATCACTGCCAGTCTGTTGTACAGTTAGTATCTACCGCTGTAGGTATGTGTTCACTCGCTATAATCACTGACTTTGTGTTAATTTAACGAAACTAGTTGCTCATTCTGTTAACTGTTCAGTAATCTTTCAGGGTCCTGGTAGATGATGCTGAGGTTTTGTCTTACGCGGCATTTTTTTTATCAAAGTCCTATGCATCGTGTACACTTTAGTCTATCGTTGCTCTGTCATTTGCTAGATAATTTTGTTATAAAATCAAATATTTATGTGCAAGATGGAAGCGCAACGTTTCATGCGTGCAGTGGTACATTAAGCTTTTCATTAAACTTTCGAAACATAACGTGCTTTGTGAAACCAAGACAGAGTCTACCAGGGGCCTTAGCGTCAATCCAGGATGCAGGTGAATGTTGACTTTTGACAATAGAGTCACCCACGAAGATTTTATTCTGAATTAAAGTGGAGAACGAAGCAGTTTTTGACCCAAAAATGTAGATATAAGTATAACCAAGGTCTCTAGAAATTGTCAAGAATGTATGAATAGAATAGACTTGTTTAAACTTGTAAAAATAGATAGACTGCATAGACTTATTTATCTTAGAATGATGGAGTGCACTGATTTATATAAGTCTTCGCTTAGTGTTTTTGGAAGAGGTTGAGCATAGAATTTTACGTAAGTCTACAGTTCTTGTGGTACATTTTGCAAGTACTGCCTTATTCTACAAAGTGATGAAGATCCCGATAATTATAAATTCAATTTTGGAGAAAATGCTGATAGAAAATTTTGAGAAACACAACGACAGATAGTTACTCTAGCTGTACTTTGAAAAAGGTGTTAAAGCAGCGCCATGACAGCCGTTGGCGAGTTGTATAAAGTGCGGAACAATAATAAATCAGGGACGCCACAATTGATCGTCTTTCAAGCTTCGCGTTGCTGGGTTCGTGTGTAACAACATTAACTCTTTGGCAATAATTCCGGTTTTGAAAACCCGCCTGACATTTCATGCGTGATAAAAACCAATAGGCTAACTTGTGCTTTTATCGCAGTGTGTGCCAATGGTAACGTTTCTCTAAATTGCTACAGTAGCAATAGTAGTAGTAGTTAACTAACTATACAATCATTACATTGCAGGTTTTAGAGTGGATTCTATAGTCGTTCCTTTGTTCCCACCTTTACTTTTGCTTAGCTTAGGAGACAACTTAACGGCAGCTCTTAACTGCTATTCAAAATAACTCGTTGTGACGTCGTATACCAATTCAAATGAACTAAGGTTAATTTAATTTGATATACGACGTCATTAAATTAACATGATGTCATACATTTCGAGCAAAATAACTTTATGTTTAAACTGAATTCAAATTTGTCTCATTTCTTGTAAAAAAATTTATTTTATTTTTTATCAAAAAATATTTTTGCGAGTTCTTTCAAATGGCAGTGAAGGGCTGTCGTTAAATTGATCTAAAATCTGATCCTTAGCAAGAATTTTGCTTAGCCGGGCGTAAAGGTAGGTCTATAGAATCCACCCTTAAATTTGACCTCTAAAGTTATTGTATCTTAGGCTCTAGTTAGATTTAAGTTATTCGGAGCGCTTCATCATATGAACATTCATTTGTTGTGAAATTAAATGACTCAAGGGTATTAAGGTTTAAATTGTTGGTATCGTACCCCCCATGGCTATAGGTGTTAATTGCCCCCAGCAGGCTAGGTAACAAAGAATTGGCTTGCAGCCCAGAGCTCCCCGGGCGAGTCGTAAAAGACGACTAAAGAAGGGGGAGCGATTCTGTGTGGGCTCCCTTGCACAGAACCGGACGGTATATTATAGTCTTTGTGCTGCGCACGGTCCTTACACTACAAAAAAAGAAATATAGGTGTTAATTAGTTAATTAACCACTTTAGTGTAGGGGAGCTAAAGTACAACCTGTGATCATCAGTTTTCTACAGTGTGCAATTCTACATTGATGTGGCGACACCAATTGTAGATTGGCGTTATTATTTAACGGCTTTCATATTTATTAAACGCTGGATGGACTATGAGTTGTAAATCATATTAACTGCAAGTACAACGCTGTCACTCTGTCTCTGATTTGTTGCATTGATAAGCATTATTTACTGAAACTATTCCTGACAAAAGATTTCAGAATATTGTTCTGCAGCAAATGATGAAAACTTTTTTTATTTCATGACGCAGCCTTTAAAAATGCACGGAAACCTAATAATGCACAATATCTACAATATGCATTACAAGCATCGTAATGTATCATTGTATCTACGTTACAATCATGCAAGACGACTGTAGCATATGATGTCACAACTCTGCTCATAAACATTTACTGTTGAACAATAATTGAATAAAGAAGTTGGCATAGTCGCGTCCTAGACAGCATCAATTTGTAAGTAGTTATTAATATTATCAATGACTACGTATAAACGATACAATTATTGTTTAATATAATAAATGCCTATAAACATAATTTCTGACAAAGTTTGCAGTGGGTAATATGCAATAAATTGTTAAAGGAATTAAACACCAACGTCTAAGAATTTGGATGGTCGATAACGATTGCCTAACCCTAACAAATCAATCACAAAACTTAAATAATCACAATTGTTAGAAATATACAATGATATTGATGTAGGCTATACAATACAATGTCATGATGCAGGTTAAGCAACTTTTTATTAAAAGGGACAAAATTTTGTTGAACAATTACAAAACACTGTTAATAATCGGTCACTTTCAAGGCTGATCCTACAGGGTATGTGTATCCATTATTGGTGCTTTTAAACATCAGTCAATATTTTAGTATTTAGCGAAATTAGACAACAGACAATAAAAAGGGTTGTGGCATATGACTGCGTTATCACATGTGATGCGCGGTTAGCCTACAAGCTTAGTCGAAAAACTGGAGAGAATGTTAAACTTAACACAACCAATAAAGCACTTCAAATAGACTTCACAAAGGCGGACTGTCGTGCGCCTGTTCGCCATTTCAGACTAAAATAATGATGAGATTAAAACTGACATTATCTTTCGTATAGCAGTGTACTTTTAGCAGTGCTGATTTTGTTAACTTGGTCGATGACTGAGATATTGATGAGGCCTGATATTGGAGATGGGAGGTACCCTAAAAGCTAGCAAGTTTGATAGTATCCTGCAAGGGCTTGCATGTACACTTTGTACATGTATGCTTAGCCTAAAATGTACTTGCTGCTAAGTACTATAATTATTTCCCGTTTCAATAATATGTTACAGCCACATCCAACACAGGCCTAATATAGTGCGTAGAATGTGATGCTCTGTGGTATGTTTATTATTGTGCACGATCTCATGAATATGCAGGTGTTCTTATTTGTAGCCAATCCCAATTCGCGAAACTGGATCTTGTGCATATATAATTTGCGCATGAAACTTTTTAGTGCATGCATTAAAAGTTTATCCTAAATGTTCCAACATTTGCTCATTTAAGATAACCTATTTGGACTATACGGAACTATCCAATCCAGTATCTATATAATATGTTCTCAAAATATCTCTCTAGAAATATTTGTCTTTCTTGAAGTACAATAATACCGCCTACAACAACGTACGCACGACATTCACTTGCCTCCAGTATGAATTCTAATTGTAATTCTATAGCGCTGCAGATTCTTCCACAATCGCAATAGAGGTGGTTAAGACGGCTGCCATTCTTGGGCATACAGTTATTTTGACCAATAATAGGAGGTTATTGTCAACAAACAAAAATTCAATAGGCACAACAATAAAATGCAAAATATCAATATTTATTTCAAAAATATAATATAATGTATATATACTTCAACGTTCATCTGAAAATAAATACTATGTACATTTAGTTAATGCTTTGAAACGTGACTGAAATTAATTAAAAGGCTCAAGATGCAAAAAATATTGTCATACAATACATAATACACTGCACGACTATTATGCGGCTTATACATGTAATTTGTAGCCCATATTAACACACATCTTTATTTTGACAAGTACATGTACAATTTCAGATGTTCACAATAATAAGCTGTTCAGTGTTCATATATGCTCAAAAGTTTTTCATCTGCATGTACCATGCATAACATCAAATTCGATGGAAGCTTGTCAAATACCTTCCATCAAAACGGTCGCTTCATGTTCCGAACAGGGACCTATTTTCTCAGAACATCGTAGGCAAATTTTAGTCTTAACAAGCTGCTTAAAAATCTTAGGAAACTCTCACTTTTTGTCATTGGAAACACCGCACCGTCACTCCCATAAATCAAATGATGATGTCACTGCAGTCAGGTAATGGGATAATTTTTTCAAATCTGGCTTAGGATTAAGTTTAGGCTTAATGTTAGGGAAGCTTTGAGAAAAAGGCCTCTGCAGTTTCCATAGATTTAAGGCCTAAATTATCAGTGCTCGCGCTAAGAATTGTTCTGAGGGTAGTTGCAAAAACAAGGACTGAAAACGTGCAGAAAGCAGTTAAGGAACCATACACAAAGGCTATAGGAAAGGCAAAATGCACCCCTGAAAATGCCTCGCTCGTGTGAGTTTTGTTTGGAAGTTTACAAAGTTATGTTTAAATGTAAAAAATTTCTACTACATGATTGTAGTCTACGTTGAGCAGCACTTGTAATGCATTTCCGAGTCTTCGTATGTCCCTACCAACTAAATTTACACCTGTCATCACGCAAAGCACCTCTCCCTCTCCACTGTCACATGCATTACTTTGTCTACCTGACGAATGGCCTACTGTAAAACATGAAATTTGTGCAGCATTTTTGGTTTTTTGCCTGTTTTAAATTTTGCTGCATTTAATTTATGTGATTTTGATAATTCTCCATTATAGGCCTTCGAATAGTTTCTGCATGAGCGCTATTTTCGTGCATGTACTTTTCGTGAGTTTTATCGATTCGTTAATTTTGCCAAAATGACATGCGCGTGAAAATTTCATGTTTTGCAGTACTTAATGAACGGCCCCTTAGCTCGGGAGATGTCTATCACGCTACACAGTAAGCTTATGCACAGAGATTCCTGCACATCAACCGAGACCCGTGTATAATGTATATAAGCCACAGTCTGCCGCTTCACATGCAGGCACTCATTACTTCCATTATTAAATAGAGTTATTATCATTGGCAGAAACCTTCAATTACCAGAGCTAATACTGTTCGGTATTGATGTAAAGCAGACGAACGATATCCTGTTTCACGCTTAAACTGTGATCTGTCTGTTAACCTTGTCTCTGTACGCTTGGGTCAAACCACTCGATAAAACATCGCTTGTGAACTAAATGTTCTGGTATGAAAAATGCTCGGAGCGATCATTATTAATTTATTTACGCTTTCGTGCATAAACAGATACCAGGGGTGGATCGAGTCCTTGAAAGTGGAGAGGCCATTTCTTGTTCAGGATAGGAGTCGATTTGAGAGGGCCTTTATAGGAACTGCATTTGATTTGGAGACGGTTGTAATAGGTTCATTTTTTGTCTTTGAGGCCGACTTGTAGAAGTGCATTTTCAGAGTTTGAACAAATTTCCGACTAATTTTAAATCAAGGAGTTAAGAAAGGGCATTTATTTATTTTAAGTATTGCTGGAGGTCAATAAAGACTAAGACTTTGAGCGCAGCAGCAGGGGAGGCTTTGATCCTAATGACCCCCCCCCCTTGATTTTGAAAATCAAAATCAAGTGAGCTTTTGCCCTTTTGCTCTACGCGAGGTTTCTGTCCTCGCTGAGCTCACCTTAGGACACCTGCGTTACCCCCTCCCCCCCTCTGGATCCGCCCATACACGTAGTTCAGCAGCTGCGAGCCGGACTAGAATTGAGACCAAATTAAACCAAATTATTGAAATAAAAAAATCCCTCAGTCAGATTATTGAACTATAATTTATGAACACGCGTATAGGACAAAGTAGACCCACATCTGCAGCTATTCAGCTATCAGGTTTGCAATAGAATCGAACGCAGCAGCGAACGCAATAGGGCTGTAGCGCGTCATCGAGTAAGTGGCACGTCACCCAGATGGTCGTCGACGTCATGAACGTCGTCGGAGATTTCGTTATCAACGTCATGGGAGTCGTGTCGACTGATGACTGCGGCGTCATGGGTGTCGTAGAGCGTGACGTCATGGAAGTCGTAGGGTATGACGTCATGTGGGTTGTAGGGCGTGATGTCACGCAGGATGGGCTCCGGGTCAATGTCCTGCATGATGTCCACGCGGCAGCTCTCCGCCCGCAGAAGATAAAGACTTCTCGGCGATCTGTATAGGACATCCATTGAACTAGACTCATGAGCTCTGCGAAATCGTAGGTCTAGCAAACAGGTCTATCACACTTTATTTTTAGTTTAGGGACCGTGTGTAGCACTAAAGACTATTTACAGTCCGGTTCTGTGAAAGAGAGCCAACACAGAACCGCTCCCCCTTCTTCGGTCGCCTTTTACGCCTCGCTCGGAGAGCTCTGGGCTGCAAGCCAATTCTTTGTTCACCAGCTTGCAGGGGATGGTTTATCACACATGTATTGTGTAATAATGTACAAGCAATACTTTCACTGTGTGTGCAGAAAATGTAGCACATGTAACACTTGACAAAATTTGCACTGCAATTTAGCTCGTACTTCAACTGTAGGCCTATCTTTATTTAAGTTTCTATTTCTTTACTTTGTTCTGCTTTGTGGTGAATAAAAGAGGATATGGAAAGTTGACAACAGCACGTTTCCGTTCAGTTCTGAAAATACTAGTGCACACCTACAAAAAGTCACGAGCCGGACGGGGGGGAGCCGGCGGAAAGTTTTCTCTCTCGCGCAGAATTCATGAGCGGGTGCTAGGCTTAGCAAATTTTACAAATTGACATTTTTTACCCAAAGATCTACAATTAGACAGTTTCATAATTATAACTGCAGGCACGCATTGCCTTTTACATAAGCACATTGAAATTGACAACTGTAAAATGTGTGCACAACCGCACGTTAAAAATATGTCCTGTGATCAAAAAGTTTGCCGAAATTGTTAGGTTGCGCGCTAATGAGTAAGAGCACAGGGTACCGCGGTGCGGGGTACCGCGGGGTATCGCGGTGCGGGGTACCGCCTGGGGTACCGCGGTTCTTCCACGGTGCGCGTTTGGAAATTGATTCTGCGGTTCCAAACCGCGGTTTTGGTTTGCAGCATGCACTGGAAATCGTGGTATGGTTCTTGGATGCTACGGTTTTTACCGCGGTAAATAAAAAATTGGAAAAATTAATAATCATCTAAAAATCTTTCAACCATCCTTGCCATTAGTAGGTTTAGTGAAACGGTGTTTCCAGAGAACAGTTAATTGTTGAAAATAACACCAAAACCAATACGGTTTTTTAATAATTTAAAAATCTTCTATGCTTTTTAAGTATGGATAAGTGTAGACTACTCCGTGTAGTTGACACTTAACGATACGGGACGGAGCGCGGTTCTCATCCTGCGATACGGGACGGAGCGTGGTTCTCATCCTGCGATACGGGACGGAGCGTGGTTCTCATCCTGCGATACGGGACGGAGCGCGGTTCTCATCCTGCGATACGGGACGGAGCGCGGTTCTCATCCTGCGATACGGGACGGAGCGTGGTTCTCATCCTGGTTCCACGGGACGGTGCCGGGTTCAGATTTTTGGCACGGTACGGTACAGAGGTGTAATTTTTCGTCCCGTGTCACTCTCTAGGTTGCACGTAAATATGATCATCGCGATCATCTGTTTCTTTGTCTTCTCCTACGTGCAACACGTAATGGCGAAATTCCACGATTCAATTTATGCAACCTTCTTCCATACTGGTATTTCCACGGCGCTTTTCCATATACATTGCTGCCCTGAACTGAAGGCTTAGGTTTCTTAGTCGCCTCCTGCGGGGAGGAGGTAATGCCCTTTGGCACCACTGCAGAGGATGGTTGCTGACGGTGGTTCCGCCGTAGACTATAGCGAGCATCAAGGAACGCTTATGACGGACGGATTTGAACCACCTTTGCCAAGGGTGCACGAAGCGACTGTCACGAATATACGATCATCGCGGCGGCCCGGATTGGAACAGAAAATATGCAGAACTCGTACTCAGAAGCCAACCATGCACAGCCCAGGCAAGCGCTGTGCTTGAAAAACAAGAATTTTGCTTTTGAAAAGCTCGTCTTTTGAAAGCGTGTTTCTCAGACACAAGTATTTCAAAACATCGTGTGGCAGCTCAAAAGCAATATCGGAATTACTCGCTTTTAAAAATCCAGATGACCGGGTCTATATTGTCGGTGCGTCAAACGCTTGCTTTTCATACATTTGTGTATGAAACATACACAAATGTATGAAAAGCACCGCGTGGACACGCTTGTGTTTGAAATAAGTTATTTGTGTTTGAGTCTCTGTGTTTGGGTCTCTGTGTTTGAAACAAGTGTTTCAAACAAAGTGTTTCAAACACAAGTAGAGGATTACAAAAGCATCGTCTGACTCGGGGATTGGACCACTCTGCCACACAACGCAGCGTCAGAATTTCAGTCACCATTTACAGCATCGATTGTTGTCACATCAATGGGGCAATCGTTATAAGCGTACAGATAATCTGCTTGAGAGTTGTACAAGTGTCAAGGTGTGTGGCCCATTGCGAGAGATCTGCGGCGGCGCCATGCAGCGGGGCGGTTTAGGGATAAAAAGTCCCTCGCTATGTGTAGGCTACTGGGGATTTCAGGATATCTAAAAACAACAGAATTAGTCGGTGATATCTATAGTCTCTAGTCGATATTAGCCTACATGTATATCAATCGCTATATGCCTAATAGGATCAATCGCTAAAATGGATCTGTTAAACAATTTATCGTGGCCCAGAGAATTCACAAAAAGTGAAGATTAAAAGATCTTCTCGCAATTAATTACAAAAATTAATAACTTGTAGATTTATTCATTTAAGAAAGGAGTTGTTGAAAAGGCACGGCCAGTACAAAATTTGTTTAAAATATTCTGTCAGTTAGGCCTAACTATCGATTGATGCTCTGCCCCGGAACCCCTTAGCAGACTTTACGACGTTCACCCGTACGCCTAACTCCTAATTAAAACCCAAAGCTCAAATTACATGAACCCCAAATTTAGTCAACCCAAAATTAATTAACGCCAAATGAAATTAACCTAATACCAAATAATTAACCCCAAATCGGATCCGATGCAAAGCTGCATGCGCGCTTATTTTTCGTGCACTTTCCGCACAAAATGCTTCCGAGCTTGAAATTAACGAAAAAAGTTCGTCAAACTCTCCCACCACTTTTGAGTCTATTCGGTCTACGAGGATACGCGAGACAAACTTAAGATAGTGGAATTGTGGATCGGTACTGTAGCGATAATTCAGAGACAGAATCAAGATTCGGCACTTGAGTCAAGTATTAAAACTCTCATTATGTTGCTGCCTTTGCACAAAAAAGTTATATTTAGACAATATCGGTAACGTCATTCTCTAAATGTGGTATTCAAGAAGGTGATTTAATGCTCGCCGTAGCGATGAACTCTGAAGATCAACCTCACGGACGATTTAACCGCTGATTATCAATTTTCTGTCTTTCATAGACGCTGATTAACGTCACCGGGAGATAAACTCCCACATTTTAATCGGTCAACTTTGGCCTCACTTTTGTTGACGTTGCCATCGGAGCAATAATGAACATGCAAAAAATCAGTCAGAATAAATTATCGATACATAACTAATAAAAACGCACAAAATAGCGTCAATACAGATGCACATCAATTTATAAATACATGCTATGTAATACAATAAATTTTGAAGTGAACTGAAGCTTAATAGACGGACCCATTGAGGGTTGTGGTTTATATTTGAGGACAATCAAACTTACGCCAGAGTTTTTTGACACCCATGATATATGAGTTATCCTACACCATTTGACTCGAGATGCGTGAAAAACTTTAATTTTACTCTTCAACGCTAGCAATGGCAAGCGAAATGCATCGGCAATATTAGATTGGGTCAAGCCGTAAGGATAGGCTACATG
This sequence comes from Chamaedrilus cognettii, assembly GCA_034695025.1. Lineage (NCBI taxonomy): Eukaryota > Metazoa > Annelida > Clitellata > Enchytraeida > Enchytraeidae > Chamaedrilus > Chamaedrilus cognettii. The sequence goes on along the minus strand of JAQIWG010002189.1, from coordinate 7,528 downwards.
AGTATTGTAACTCATTATCAGTAGCCTACATGTACATGTAGGCCTATATACTAGTCGCAAATTGGACTATGCATTTTGACTCCAAACAAAGGTGCCGGACCATTGAGGTGCCGAGATGGGTACCCGCAGTGGTCGGCCTGAGACCGACACAGCCTGTATTCCTTTAAACCCCGGCCTTTGAACATTTTCCCATGCTTTTAGTTCCATTTAATTTCTTGCATTTATTGACAAAATTCAATTGTTAAAGAGTAATTCTTGGCTAGGTTACACCAGAAGACGACGAATCAACACAATAGTTAGCCGCCATTCGTTCAAGTTGACTATTCTAACCTCTGATTGGTCGTGGATGACGTAATATCTATTTAGACACAGCTGCTGTCGAAGATAAACTCAGCGATAATCTAATCGGGCGCGTTTTGGCGTTCATGAAAGAGATTTTTCTAACTGGAAGGTTTAACTTTTTTGAAGGATAGTCTAAACCGTTGGTTTACTGAAAAGATTAACAAAAGCAGTGATGACTAAGAATACGACCCTAAGTTTAACTAGGGCGCCGTCCATAAAGTACGTCACGCTCCGGAGGGGGGAGGGGGTCTAAGAAAGTGTAATAGTTAGTGACAGGGGGGAGGGGGGGTAAAGGACATGGGTGACGTCACACACTTTAATTTTTTATTATTCCTATCAAACCTGAAATTGAAAGTGATGTTGTTTAACTTTCACAAGGGATCTAACACAAGGATACAAATTAAATTCAATTATTGCATTACTGCTATCTGTTGTTCCAGGAAACGATGATGATGAAAAATTGATGCCCGTCGTAACTATGGATGAACTTTAACCATGGATGGATGATGCCTTGTGAATATTTTTGAATTGAACATCATTCACTGGCCCAAAATATACAGATACAATATAACACATATGTGTCACATAATTGGCAGTCTAATCTTTTTTAAAGTCAAATTGTTTTGTTTCCCTTTTATCCCTTTTTATTATCTAATCCAACGACTGCAAATAAAAAAACAGATAAATGATGTGTAGTATATAATTGTCTAGTCTAATTTGTGTAGCTTTTGTTTTCAAATTCAATCTAGATTGAGTTACTGCTTAAATGAATAATTGTGAAGAACTGTTCAACTATCTACTAAGTCATTTTAATAATGTAATAGTTCTTTTAAGTCAACATTTTATCAACTTTTTAATAGTGAAGTGTGTTTTAGATTAAATCTTAATTGCTGTTAATTTTTAAACAATTTTTTAGTTCGAAAGTGTGACATACTTTAGGGGGGGGTCAGAGATTTGTGACAGATTGTGACAGGGGGAGGGGGCAGGTTAAAAGTTGACAAAAATAGCGTGACATACTTTATGGACGGCCCCTAGCCACATGTTGAATATCTTATTATTTACATGGTCGAAATCTAGACCCTAAAGTGCAGGACTGTAATAGGCTAGATAGTGTCGAAAGGCCTCTCACCAGTGAAGCGTTGGAGAGTAAGGGCTTACAATAATGAATAGTAACTCGTTAATAACCCGATTAAACTAGTCGAGTGCCACTTGGCCAGAGTCACATTCATGATCAAATATAAACAATAAGGCCCGATAAGTGGGCCGTATCGCAAACATTACAGCTCTATTATGGACATTTCGCCCGCCCGTATAACCACATTAAATTGACAAGGCATTCGAACAATCTCTCGAACAGCCGATTCACAGAGCGAGTATTATAGCACGCGTAATACGAAACCAATGACTCGTTGAGTTTATAATGGGGCCATCAATATTTCGTTTTAGCACCTTCCCTGCAGCGGCAGATAATTTGAAGACTGCCCAATGTTGTCGTTTATATAAGTTGGTACATAAATAATGCATCAAGTGCAAGAGGTCATTGTTTTAAATATCAACAGCTAGTGGCCACGCAATCGCTGATCACCAAATGCCATCATGCAGTTTTATGCACCGACTATCTATTGTGTTATCACCAATATTGCTCCGTGAGTATAGGCCTGTTACATCATACTGATCATGTAACTCGTGCCTGTTGCAATAACAAGGCGCTGTGGTGTAACGATTAAGGCGTCAGGACGAGAAGTCCCAAGACCGGAGTTTAAGTCCCGGTCTTGGATTTTCGACCCCTTAAAAAAACTCGCCACCTCGTGTGTTGCAATCAAAGAGTCGTTGTATAAAAACTAGCTAACAGATATGCATGCAATATTTGGTGGCAATACACATCGTTGCTCACTGACATAATTTTGAGATTCATAGGACAATGCACAACGCTATAACGGTTGAAATTTGTAACGAAATAAAGCATCCCCTTTGCTTTAAGTCCTCCCCCCATACGTCGTCGCACCACTAGCGGTCTCTTTGCGAAACCAATGAAACGGTTGATTCCAAATGTAGATATGTGCTAGGTAAGGGTTATGTCTAAATACAGTGCACATGCCATTTTTAATACATTTGCCAATTTTTTATCATACATTGAGGCATCAATTGTTGTAAATTACATGTAGGCATAAAAATTGCAATAGAAAAAACGATCTAGCAGTTCTACAGAATAAATTGTACGTTCATGTTCAAGAAAATGTCAGCTACTAACCCTGAAAGTTTCAGAGCATTTGATGAAAATTTGCAGCGGAAATCTGAAAAAAACCTGTGAGGTTACAGGTTTTACAGGGAAAAAAATGTAAGACTTCTTGCGGGGAAGACTTTATTTCTGGACGGTTGCAAAAAGCGATTAGTTTTCAGTGTTTTCTTAGACTTAATACTTAAATCCAAACTAACAATTATTATGATCACAATCTCAAAGAAAAAACAACGGGTGAAATTCCACCAAGGGTCGAACTTTAAGAGTTTTCAGCGTTCTCAGGTTGTTTTGTTCAAAAAAACCTGTGAGGCTACAGGTTTTACACGAAAAAAATGTAAGACTTTTTGTGAGGGAGACTTTATTTCCGGACGGTTGCAAAAATAAATTAGTTTTCAGTGTTTTCTTAGACTTAGTACTTAAATCAAAACTAACAATTGTTATGATCGCAATCTCAAAGAGGAAACAACGGGTGAAATTCCACCAAGGGTCAAATTTTAAGAATTTTCAGCGTTCTTAGGTTTTTTTTCAACCCCTCGCGTTTCTGAAACCCTTAATTATAAAAGTGAGACCACAGATGAACTAGACCTGCTAAGGTGTAAAAATGTCGTTAGCACCCCCCCCCCTCTCCTGCTCGCGATTACAAAGACTCTGGCCCACAAAGCCGTTTTAGAATTGTTGTGGCCCCGTAGGCAAATTCATTTAATCGTCATGGAATGAAGAATGGAAGGAAACAGGGGGCCGAGAAGAACCCGAATAGAAATTATATATAGATGATTTGATTGACAAGGAAACGTACATGTACATGTATGGAGTATACTGTAGAGAACGACCGAGAAAAGGTTGGAGTGGAAAAGATGCCAGGGACCAGGTCCGTAGCGTGAGGGGAGGCAAGGGGGCAGTGCGCCCCTGATGGGGGCCTCTGCTCCCACTGCTCTCAGAAAAGTTAACATTAGGCTATGCTGATGGCCCACTGCTCTAAAACGTCTGCTCTTCTGCTAAAATTACTGCCCCCGCTAATAATGGTGACGCTACGGGGCTGCCAGGGACCTGCAGCCACGCGGCGGTACACTAGAGAGTTTGTTCACCCTAAACGCGTACCGTATCGAAGGTGTCCTCGAAGTCCTCGCTCCCTCCTCGCTGTCCACGGACCGCAGCCTCTGCCTCCGCGAGCAGCACCCCCTGAGCGAGCGCACCCGGCGCACCAGGCCCCAGCCCGCCCCGGGCAGTACGACGAGCAGCCCGAACCCCATGAAGCCCACTCCGATGATGGTCGCCGAGGACCGCGCGTCCATGCAGAACGTGACAGCCACGGGGACGGCTCCCACGACCATGAATCCCGCCCCGAGGGCGACCACGATGAGCGGGCCCCTGTAGGCGTTCAGCGCGTCCGTCAGACACCGCGGGGGCGACATGGCAAGGCTGGCGGCGGGGGGGGGGGGTGTGAGGGTACACGGGCGATGATTTCTGCTACTGTTTGGCTTTAATTAGTTAATTTAATAAGCCTGTTTGGCCGTTTAATTAGCTGCATGATGTTGTGATAAGCTAATGGAACGAAGTGGACTAGTTGTTATGGTTTCTGATTTTGAAACTGTTCCGTGCGTCGCTTTGTCGCTGTCATCGGATTGGCGAGTCCAGGCCTGATCAGCTCCCTGACGACGTCCCTGGACGCCGAAACGGACTATAAACTCATTATTATCATGGTGACTGTTATTGATGCTTGTATAGTGCGTGCATGCATCTGTGCACAATGTGCGCATGCATCTGTAGGTCTACATACTGTAGGCCTACTGTCGTACTCACAGTAGGTCTACAGTGTCACGACTGTAGGTTACAGTCTAGTAGGCTACAGTCCTAACCCAGTTCTGCGCACTGTAGGCTTACAGAAATTTGTTTACGAAAGATTAAGAGTTGATTACGGAAGATTAGGATTGCGCGGCGAATGGACTTGGTACACGTAGACTCAGTGTTCACATCGACGGGGGAATCGGAGGGGGTGGTTGTTGAACTCCCTTCGTCTAAACTGAAAACCTTCCACCTTAATAGAAATGCATCCCGAGGAGCTCTAGTCTCGACACTGTGACCTCACCGCCCCCCCCCCCCCCCCCCCCCGCTCAAGATAGTGACATCGACCCTATCGTCCATATTTAAATATTGGACCCCACCTTAATATTCCAAACTCCCGATGTAAATTTTCGATCCCCAGTTAATGTCATTTTCGCCGTTACGAGTACTGTTTAGGCCGAGATAAAAATGCTACATTCAAGTTCATTCAAATTACTTAGCCTAAAGTGATCTAACCTCTCGCGTCTACTCTTTAAGTATTTTAGTCTGGACTGAGACTCGTTTGTTCTGATTATAGTCTGGGCTGCACGCGAACATACAGGCGTCGCCTATAGGCAAATGATCTGTGTTGTTGGGGCGATCTGACCTGTACAGCCAGTGTTCGAATTGTCAATAATTATCTGGAGGGTACAGACAATTTATCCCTTCCCTGCAAAACTCGACAGTGGGGGTTGAGGGGGGGGGGGAAGAAGAAAGAAACCTTCGCTCGTAGGGGCGGGGGTTTCTCAAAAAATTACTATGCTAAAATAAAGAGTAGGTGGTCTATTTCAACTGGAGGTCAACATAGACTACATTCTAAACATTTAGAACTGGGGGGGGTCGTCAGATACAACTTTAAAAAAAATGACTATGTCCAAATAAATAGTTGCCTTTCGTCGCCAACTCTTTTATGTCAACATAATGCTTGTTTTTCTTCATGCCATAATCTAAGTATCACTTATTTATTTTGAGGGGCTATATTGGAAATGGCGGTTGGTCAAAATCAGCTCCTCAGCTATTTTTTGATTAGTTGGGCTAACTGGGAGGTCGGAAGACGCAACAGAGGTGATGCAATCTCTCCAGCCCCCGACGAATCGATTCCTGGCGGCAGCGTTACGCCCTATTCCGCATAATCCTCTCTCCGCACCAGTAGCGTTTATGCCATTATGGTATTTGCATGTATGTCTACACGTATTCGTAATTTCTATCAACCACTAGCCTCAGATCAACAGATACCGGATATCTGCTTCTGCATCTAATTCAGCCGTAGGCCTGTAGTAGGCTAGTTAGTGTTGTCAGGCGTTAGCCAGCAAGGTCAGTGACAGCTAGGCTCAACCTCTAGTCTGGGCATATGCACAGGGCCGAGCCCAGGCTAAAATGCTGGGAAGGGGTGGGGCTCAAGCGCGCAAGTCGATTTTTTGAAGCACTCGTAGTTAGTAATTCCAACGATGCCAAATTATGCCAAGTACGGATTTTTACGCGATTTTTGGAGTCTTTGTCGCGCTACGAAGTAAGGGTAGGGGGGGGGGGGGTGGAGGTGGTGTTGGCATGTTCAGATTAAAATGCGTGTTTCGTATTTTATAGGAACGAAAAGCAGACATCATGAAGAGAACGGAATTGGTTTTTGCGAGCGGAGCGAGTGAAGATCGTATTATTGAATTCGTATACTATGGGGCCTATAGGGTTGGTAGAGGAATAGCGACTGATCTGCCCGACTACCACGGATAATACATTTAGCCCTTTCTTTGCCCCTATTTTTTCATAACATTGTACATTCATTTCAATGCTTAAAATTAACTACTGCTGCTGGCGCAATAAAGATGTAATGCGCGTGGAAAGAAGTTCTGCGGCACTGCAATGCCACCTAATGATTCTTCTCCGAATGTTCGAGCGCGCCACTTCATCAACCTCGCTGCGCCCACGGGGCGTATCGTGACTTTGTGTTCCCTTCGTGCAAGTGTTGGTGCACCTTTTTACGGCGTGCGCCGATAGGCGATCGCCGTATTGTTTCCGCCCGGTATCTTTATTATTATTTTTTCTATTTTTTTTCCTACGGATTTTCGGCGCATTTCCGGAGACTCGCCCCTGACCTATAAGTCTAAAATGAGGGTCAAAACATTTTTGCCGGTAACGAAAATGTTTCCAGCGAAAAGCTTTCATTGTAAATATTGTGGGGGTGTCCGGGGGGGCCACCGCGCGCACTTTTGCATGAATCGCGATAACTTTTTTGCTATCAGTCCGATTTGCACGTGTTTTGCACCAGATTGTTCCACTTACTACTTGCTAAAAAGCGCCCTATACATGTTTTAACAAAATATTGATATATGAGATGGGCGAACGGTTTTTATAAGAGTTGGGGGGCGCCAAAACCATTGCGCCACAATAAATCAGCCACCATTGAACGGATTTTGACCATTTTTTCTGGGAACATGCGGACTAAGCCCGGATTATATAAGTTCGCTTGAATTTTGAAAAAAATGAACGGTGCCCCCTGGAGCCCCCCCCCAGATTTTTATTTTATTTTCTTTTTACATCATCGTGGGTAGCAACCTTGAGCGTTACAATTATGAAACCAGGTGAAAAACATATATGCCATTGGGAAAGGCGTCCTGGTTGAATAATTTATTTTTAAATATTAAGGGGGCTTGGAGGGGTCATATCATGCACTTTTCGCAAGAATCGAGATAACTTTTTTATTATCAGTCTGATTTGCAAGATTTTCCACTGTTATGTGGCACTTGGTCGGGGCTAAAAATCGCCCTAGATATGTTTTAACAAAATATTGATACATTAGATGGGCGATCGGTTTTTATAAAAGTAAAAAAAACCAAAACCCTTGCGCCACAATAGCTCAGCCGCCATTGAACGAATTTTGACAACTTTTTAAGGAACATGCGCACTAAGCCCGGAATATATAGTTCTGCTTGAATTCGTATAAAATTAACGGTGCCCCTTGGAGCCTCTCCCCCCCGGATTAAAAAAAGTAATTTTCACGTCATCGTGGATAACAAACTTGAGCGCTACAATAATGAAACTTGGGGGAAAAAATATTGGCCATTGGGGAAAGCGTTCCTGGCCGAATAAACTATTTCAAAATATTAAGGGGGTCTGTGGGGGCCTTTCATG
>JAQIWG010002188.1:0-21243 GCA_034695025.1 Chamaedrilus cognettii | reverse complement strand
CGATAAGTCGTTTATTTCCGTCCCTTTCGCTTGCCGGGGAAGCAATTATCGACCGCTGTAATGCCTTTATTCACGCAGCAACACTTGAGTGTGTTCCCGGCGCTTTGTTACAACGGGAAAGTGAAGGCGGACTCGACAATAATATCGACTATTAGATCTCGAAAGCTACTTAACGCGCCATTGTGCTTTCCTGGATTGAGCCCTGTTCGACCGCTTGTAGCGCCATTCAGGCGAGAAGGCGACTCTTTGAAGGGTCGCTGTGCGACATTGGATATTACACCAGTGGTGCGCCGTGAACATGTAGGGCACGTCTACAGAGTAAGAGCGCACGAGATTTTCACGGAGATTTTGCACCGATGCAGGGGTGGACTTTGAAATTTCACCTTTCCGGCTCATGCAATGCAGCCCTACAAGTTGCGTGCCGCAGCTAATACGAATAGCATGCTTTATATCCGTTCCACAGTCGAAATATTACCAAATAGGCTATCAATTATAGCTCATGACACCAGGCAAATTCGTGTTGATTGTGACAAAAATTGTAGAAGACGCTTAAAATATAAACTACGTACGGTTGATTAATGATTCGCCTTTTTGATGTTCACTTTTAGCGCAAAATGAGACGTTTGGCATCTATGCCAAACGTCTTAGTAAATGTACAGTGTGCCCAATGCATCATGGAACACGGCTGCAGTTGACTTCAGCGGCGCATCCTGGACTTTTTGACTTAAGGGACTGAAATTGAAGCCTATGTGTTTCACCCGCGGCTGGGCGAGGAGAAGCAGTCCACTGATTGATTGAAGTTGTCCGATTCCGTTCGAAGTTGGCCAGTATAGTGGGGGAAAAAGGCGTAGGGCTGGGGGGCAATTCACGAGGGCTGGGGGAATTTGCCCCAAGTCGCATTGCAAAAAATACCCCGCGCGGGTCCTGAATAATTTTAGCGTTTCATATTTGTCCACTCAGCCGTCGTATTGCTACGCCTCCTCTTCAAAAGCGTCAAATCTAACGCTGCGTTTGTGTTCACACAGCGGCGCTATTCCGCTTAAGCCGCTTCGATGGCACTATTCCGCCATCGACGATGTCAAGCGGGGAAGCTAATGCTGGATGAATGGAACCATTGTTATGCACTGCGGACTAGCGGCGCTTTGTGACGGCCGCAGGCGAACCGTCGGGGATTGGCAAACAATCTAATTGCTAAATATTCAATTGTCCCCGCGTACGTGGTTCGCCAGGGCGGGGGGGTATGGAAAGGGACGGGTGTGACATAAACGTTCTAGGGTTACTAGCAGGGTGCCGGTGGTTTGTGGTTCTAGGAGATGGTTGAGGTGTAGTCAGGATTTTACCGTAGGGGGATAACCATTAACAAGTATGACCACCTCATAAAAAGATTCTCTATCAATATGTTATTGGTTCTCGTAATCTTAAAACACGCACACTGGCTTACTCAAACAAATGATTTAGCCGTAGGCCTAAGAAAATTAAAGCATAGGTCCTATAACGATGAATTGTCGGCAGCAAAAAAATAAGTTGTCCAAAGCAGCAAATAAGTCGTCGACAGCACAGAATGAGTTGTCGACAGAAAAACGCGTCTTCAGGAGGCCTCTACCCACCCCCCCTCCCCCGTTTGCGCTCCTGGTGGATGAACGGAAGGAACGTCGGATTACTGTGGACCAACAATGATGTGGTGTGGAACCTGTGTGCCTAGGTTCACGGATAGTGTCGCCCCCCTTCACGCTCAGAATACAAACGACGATTAGGATCCATTGCATTGGGGCGTAAACTGTGTGGCAGATGCTGGGTGCCAAGATCCAACCCGCTGAAGCAGAACACTATCAGTTAGACCTACACGTCGTCAGAAGTCTAGGAAGCCAATTGAAGTTGGATGTTGGAAAGTTATCGGCTATTGAACTGCTGCCATTCACTCGTAACACCTTCGACACTAATTGGTTGGTATTATGTCGCTTGAGCGGTCTGCCGTCTATACAAGAGAACTTGTTAGGCACTGTCTATTGACTGGGTGACAACACTGCTGTATAGGTCCAGCATTGTCCATCATACAGAGCCTGTCTATGGTTCTTGTATCGAGTGTGCGGGCTAGTCACCAGTCAAGTGAAGCTGAGAGATAGGCATGGTATCAACAGACCACCTGTTGCTTCGAATTGTACAATGGACTTCTTGCCTGTATGGACTTCTTTAGGCCTACTTGGTCACTGCGTATACAGTGACCACTACAGAACGACCAGCATGGGTAGTTGCTGAGTACTCAGGTGATACAAACAACCACCGTTGTAGTACATGCAACAACATCAAAGAGATGTATTTAACACCACAAATTATGTATGTATACCTGAAACGCACCAAAAATACGTAATGCAAACGAAGATGGAAAAAGCATCATTAGCATCACTTGATTCGTGAGTGAAAAATTAATGTCAGCCAATTCTAATCAGAATCTAATCTAAGCCTATGTCATAAAAAATAAAACTCACAAATACATTTGCCTATGCCACATATTTAAACTTCGGGTCTAATTCCCTGTTGACGGCAAGTTACAATTGAATAAATCATCCTGAAACCAATAAAAAAATCCTATAATTATTCCATTTAATGTCCGCTTCGTTATCGAAGCTCGGCTTCAAAACTTATTGCATAGATCACCAAAGTGGGGCGTTCTGCGGATAGCCCCCCCTCCCCTCACACATACCAGACTGTAACTGAGAGAAATACTGCGGAACTACTACATGCACTCCCATCCCAAATCTCACTCCCAGCCCTTGTCCCTCTACCTGTCCTACCCCGTGTCCCATCGCCTGTCCTATTCTCTGTTCTACTCCCTGTACCGCTCCGTGTCCGATTGCATGACAAACTTCTGCAGACACAGCCACAGATGAAGAAGAAGAACGAGAAACGGTAAGTGGAGTAGAGCAAGACACAGAATCCCGACAGCTTCCCCGATCCGATCCCGACTCGGAGGAGCATCCGGGTGACCTAAATTCCTCACGATCCTCTCCACTCCCATCCAATAGATGACTGTTAATCTCAGAATTATCTCTGCTTGAAACCTGTCCCAAGGAAAAACAACCAGTCCCTGAAAAAGACGCTTGAAATTTTTCATCTCTAAAACCCAGCGTTGTTTCCCTTCCAATAAAATATTTCGGAGAATTCTCGCTAAGAGGCAGATTGGGGGGGTGTCGGGGGCACGGCTTGCCGTCCCGCACGAGGACGGCCACGGCGACGCACTTGGGGGAGGAAGGGAGGCCCCCGGGGGGTGGCGGGCCCCCTGGGGGGTAAGGGGAAGAAGAGGGGGCAAGGGAGCGACGAGCGCGCTGTTCGGTTTTTTGTCGATCTCGGGTGGCTTTCTTGGTCTTGTAGCGGTGGTTTTGGAACCAGATCTTCACCTATGTTGACAGTAAACGTAGCATGTAATAGTAGTAAATAAATAACGACATTGGAGTCTGCTTCAGCGCTTTAAGAGGGCCCTTCATTCGCTAGTAAAAATCGACGTCCATTCATGCAATACAAGAAATTCAAGTTTTCAAATAGCCCATACTGCAACTGAAAATTTACAAGAGGGGGAAAGGAGAAAATGCAACGCATCATGCATAATGTATATTAACAAATTCTATACATTATCAAAAATAGATATAATCAAAATTTAATTTTTTATGCGCCAGACTTTATTCGTGACATTTCCTACAAGTTGGCATATTCAATTTTTTTTTAAATATGGGATCCCGCCCCCTAATCTCCCACTTAAACCATTGCATACTGTAGAAGTGAAGAATGAGGGATGGGGGGGGGGGGGGGCGAAGTAAAAACTCACTCAACCTGAGTTGGAGAAAGTCCGATGAGAGAGGAGAGATGTTCTCTCTCTGGCGCGGACAAATAGCGCTGCGACTTGAAGCGGCGCTCCAGCGCGAAGATCTGGGGTTGCGTGAACAGGATGCGCCGCTTGCGCCTCTGCTGCTGCTGTTGCAGCTGCTGCAGGTCCAACTGCTGCTGATGCTGCTGCTGCTGCAAAGCATGGAGGCGAATATTGATGCGACAAATTTATTTAAAATGCTACAAACAATTTACGAATTATGAACACTGCTCTTATTTGGTATAGATTCCAGTCCTGCTTTAGTCCGCTACGCAGCCCTTCACACTTTATTATCGACGAATGAAGATCAATGAAAAAACAACAACAACAGCAATAACTATTTTTCTTATACGACGACGGTCACTGACCAACTGTTGATGATGAATTTGGTTTTCGATGGAGAGCGGGTTCATCCAGCAGCCTGGCAGTGCGTGGCTCTGTCCCAGGTACAGGCTCTGCGCTTGTTCGCCGGTCTGAAGTCTGGCACACGGAGCTAGGTGGGGCCTGGCGGCGTACCGCGGCTGGAAGAACCTACTCGCCTATGGAAGAACACAACATACACTGAAACATCACATTCACAAGAAAACATGATATTCACAAGAAATTATCACATTCCCAAAAAAATATCGCATCCCCAGGGACCGGCGTTAGTGTACGCTGGGCCCTGCCCAAAAACGAAATATGTTTCCCCCAAAGTCCAATTTTTCCTATTAGAACAATTTTACCCTCCGTACAGAACTTACGACCGGGGGGGGGGGGGGAAGGGAGTAATCACGGAAGTTTTCAAACTGATCACCATCTCAATGTTTAAGAAATTTAGAAAGAAATCAAGGAAAGAATATGTATCATGTAATCAGAACAGTGCTCAGACCTCTCCAAAATATCTTCCCTCTCCCCCTGCCTCAAATTCAGGGGGCTGAACGATCGCACCAGCCCCCAGACACTGTAGGGCCGCGGTCGCGCTAAACCCTCCCCTGTGGGGCGGAGGAGCGAGGGGCCCACCCGGTCCTCTGGGGAGCTGGAAGGAAGCGGGGACACGCGGAGCCTCCTGTCGCTGGATGACGCGATGAGAAGTCACGTGGGTGGTCGAATCAGTATAGCTGATGAGTCGGGAAACTGCGCGCCGAGAAATCTGACATAATTATTGTTGTCTAGGCTGCTACAGGTACAATTTTAACATTAATAGGCCTAACAGTACATAAGTAGTTGTTAATTTGCATCGACTGTTTTTTCTTTGAGTCAATTATAGTTCTCGGCGACAACAAGTTGCTGGCGTCAAAGTTAGAATCAGCCCATTGTTGGTGTCAACAGTAGTGTTGGCATCAACTGACGTCAACCGCTGGAATCAACTTGCTGTTGGCGCCAACTATGTCATGTGCTTTCAGCGTCAACAATACAGCTTATTTTCACCTTATATACTGTAAAACGTGACATTTTGCTGCATGTTTTTTTGGGCAGTTCAGGACAGACTATAAGCTTCTGAGCTGTATTCTGCTGCATGTAAATTTGCTCAATGCGCAAAATTGGTCAAAATTACATGCAAGCGAGAAATGCATGATTTACAGTCCGGCACGCGATATGAAATTAGATGACTAAGCCGAGTAGTCAATGCAATCTAGAGTTCAGCCCTTACTTGCAAGTCGCTGACATTCTGCCGCAGAGGCTGATTCGTACGACTGCCTGGACTTGGAAGAAAACCACGGAACCATTCCGAACCCCCTCGAACTCCGCAATACGCCGTCTACACCAGCGGTGCATGGGGCAACAAGCCCCTCCTGCACCCGCGACTCACCCCCTGCGCCTCCCCCGCACGCCCCCGAACAATCTCCAGCACAGTATTCCTCCACGCACTCCCCTGTAAGCCCTAATTCCTCCTCCTCCCTCCGACGATCATCACTGGGATATTGACAAATGGAGCTCGCAGCTTCCGCAGGGTTCAGTTTTTCCTGAAAAGGCCCCAAGAATTTATTCTTCGTCACATTCGGAGCCCCATTCAGGGCTCCATTGAGTGCCCCATTCAGGGCTCCATTTAGAACCCCATGCAAAGCTTTATTCAGTTCCCCAATCTGCGCACCGTTTGCGGTTTCGCCGAGTGACTCGAACTGCTGGCAATGAACTGCACGACGCTGGTAGAATTCGAAAGGGCGAAGATCGGGGGAAGGTGGGGCCCCTAGTCCTCCGCTTTCCCCGGCCAGGTTTGACTCCTCGACGGAGGGGGGACTGAGGATGTCTGAGACGGAGAAGGCAGTGGTGGACTTGAGAGGGCTGAAGCAGCCTTTGTGGACCGACGCTGATGCGTTGGACATCGCTGAACCAGGCGAGTTATTTCGTTAACAATCCGACAGATCTGTATACTGTAGTCTGCAGGCTTACCTCGTGTATATTCAGTATTACTATCCTGATATTGGCATAGGTCTACAATGTAGATAGTACGAGCGCTAATAATAGAATGAACTTTACTTAGGATGTTGCTTAAAACGATCAGCGCCTTGACATAGCGTTTACGTTTTGCATCGCGATTTGTTGTCAATGTGTGATAAGGGAAGCGGGGGGCAATATGTTGTTTCAACAGTTAACAGCGCGGCGCACGTTACGGACAGCCCTAGTTTTGCAACTGCTTAACGCCCGGCGCTCAAGTGCAGGAGTGACGTTGCACTCTCTCATGCAGACCTCAGTTCCCTGCAGGGGGCGCTCGCAGCTGGAAATGAAATCTACGCCAGTCCATCTTGGCTCTTGCTAATTTACATACCGGATGAAGTAATTTGTTGCTTTTCGAACTTGAATAAGTCTCGCTTTTTATTGGGGTTTGGTCTGTGCTATTAGAATTGGGATTTAGGGCTGCGCCTGCTGGATTATAGGCTCGGTTAGGGTGGATGCTTCTTTAGGCTCGCTGACCAAATTCTTTTAAATTCCTCCATTCCCTATGCTATTTACAAAACACTGTATACTCTCGAAACGATCAAGCTGTGATCAGCTTGATCGGCTGAATTCAGATTGAATTCTGTTGGTGTAACTATAGCGATGACTATAGTAACATTTGTCGACAGATTTTTGCCGTTTTATTTAATTTTTTTATTCTACTGTTTCTGTTGGCTGTTTGTCTGCCTATAATGTCCAATAGTCTCATGTAAATTTTCAAGGGTCAAGATGGACGGGCGCAGATTCTATTTTCCCCGCCCACCCCCCCCCCCCCCCCCCACCGCTGAAAAGCTCCGTCTCCACTCTGAGAGTGGGACGGGCAGCGGACATAAGAGTCCTCGACGCTCGACCAATGGGCGTCGAGTGCTCTTCACTGACGGACCAATCGCGCGTCGGCGCATCGGAAGCGCTGCGCTGCCGGTCTGAAGTGCTGCTGCTGCTGCTGTTGCTGCGACTGGCATCAAGTCGGCAATGCCGCGTCAGCTGCGTCAGCAAAGTCACAACTTTTCGGCGCATTTTCATTAACCAGAGTTCAGTTTAGCTCTGATAAAACACGCGTAGCGTTACGCTTGGCACTTCTAAAAGAGGCGTAGTGCAACTGCTCAGCCTTTAAAACCCGCGTAGATCTAGGCCACCATGGTCGATTTTCACTCTAAATGACACGCAAAATGAGCGGGCTGCAGAAAAGGTTCGTTTTTAGCCGCGGTTTTGTTAAAGCAGTTTTTGACCAGGCACCCTGCCACAAGTGAAAGGATTGTGTCAACCATTGAGATACTATATAATCACATATTATAAGACCTACCTGGTCAGATTCTATCGCTTTCTGGCCTAATCGGCTTTGTTAAAGCGGTTTTTGACCAGGTACTCTGTCACAAGTGAAAGGATTACAGTGTCAATCATGGAATACTATATAATCGCATATTACATGAGACAGAGAGACCCAGCAGCGAGCAGCTAAAGAGAAAGAAAGAACGGAGGGAGGCTAGGCGGAGCAAAGAAGCGAGTGGGAAGAAGAAGCGGAAGAAGGATGCGGTGAAGATGAGAACGAAAGGGTCTGATGCGTAAGCTATGAGTCCGAACTGGTGCCAATCACGGAACCAGTTTTTCACATACGTAATGTACCACAATGTCATAATAAACGTATACCGTATTTGACTTGCAGTGATCGTTCTATTTCAATTCTGAGCTTCTGATTTGCCTGAAAATTTAGGGTGGATTCTATAGACGTACTTTTGCGCCCAGCAAACTTTTTGCTAAGGATCGGACCTTTGGACGTTTTGGATTCTATAGACTCGTATACTATGCGGTGTTCAATTAACAACAATTACTGTCATGGAATTCGTTTTCAATGTACATGTACTGAAGAAAGCAAGAGATTTGCACATATCAGTAGCCTATCTGCTCTAATGGTTGCATATCCTTTAAAGGCCCCTAGTAAGTGGTTACTAGGACTAGGTCGTCACTAAGAGTGGATTCTATAGTCTTTCCTTTGTTCCCACCTTTACCTTTGGCTTAGCGAAGGAAGGCACCTTTGCCTAGCAACAGTTGGATTCTATACACGTACAACAGCGCTTCCTTTGCTAAGGAACCTTCCTTAGCGGCATTTCAAGAAATATCAATCCAGTGGCGCAGTCACGGATTTGGAGATGGGAGGGACCAAATTTTAATGTAACTTGTTATTTGTGATCAACTGGTGATCACACGCGAATTAAATGTTATGGGACACTGCTGCCGACAACTTATTTTGCGCTGCCGACAACATTGACGGTTTTTCTATCTTGCAAGTAGTCTTATTTAAATTGAGGTTTTTATTTCTGAAATATATTGAGAGCAATGCCATTTGCAACGATTTACAGTTGTTGTATAGGCATAGGTTGCGATTTTCTGTTTCAGTCATTTAGCCAAAATTTCTAGCGATAAAGAATTTTTTTGAAAAAATATTGTAGATTTCATCATAAGCCAAGAAAGACAGTTCTAGGTTGCAATGTTCATTTATTGTATATCTCCCAATTCAGTTCAATAATCATTCGCATCATAATTATAAAATTCTAATTTTAATACAGTATTGAAATTTAGATTGATTTTGTTATAATTCAACATTTAACGAACCATATTTTAGTTCAACTATTAACATTAATCGTAGTCGCTCAATAATTATTGATTATTATTCGCGAGCGAATGATTTCTCACTATAGTTGACTCAATCAGGCCAACACTCTAATTCTCAGGAAACTGGCGAAAATGTCAACTAGATTTTTAATTAGAAATGCCCAACAGAATCGTTCCATAGTAACGATTGCAAAATAATTAACATTTGCGTGCAATCAAGCGCTAGTGCACAGCTAAGACAAGTACACCAATCGTTTTCACTTGCCTGTTATACCTCTTACGAATCATTACAATGATTCAAGAAAGAATTATTGACATGTTTTTGTAACTCGATCTCGATCTTGCAACATATTCTTGCAAAATATTGCAACATATTCTTGCAACTGATAATTAGCAAGAGCTCACGTAATTACGAAGACAAATTACTTTTGGTTCCATTGTTCAGAATACAATATTTATTCAATGTACAATGTGCCATATATAAACCAATGTTGTGTATATGTGCAATTCTGCAAAACATGCAACTTTCGAGCGCATGTTAATTTCGTGAATTTCTGGTATTGATAAAACCTGCAAAAATTACATGCGCAAAAATAAAGCTGCAGAAGCCATATATAATGGGCAGTCCTGAAGAGTGAAAACCGTGTAAATTAAGTGCAGCAAAATTTCTGAGAAGGAAATTTACAAATATAACATGCAGCTAAATTTCATGCATTGCTGTAATTAGCAATACTTTATAATAATTACTGTCAGTCCCATTGAATCACATTGTCTATTCCAGCGATGAATCATAAAGTTCGATAAGTCAGTTCTACAGCCGAGATTGGTCTTGACATCTCGACCTAACATAACCCTACCTGGCCTGACCCAATTCGGCCTGACTCGACCAATGGTAGCCCGAACCAAAGTCTCGATTCTGTGTATCTTTAAGGGACGCAGACTCTATTGGTTTGATAGAACGCAGGACCGAATTCTTGGCTGAAACATAACAGAATGAACGCAGCAGTTAATCACTAGAGGCCTGAGTAGCAGAAAAAAATTCAGAATAGCAAATATTAATCAGGGCCCCCTCATTGACGAATATTGGTTAAGTTTTTTCTTAAATTTTTCCGATGTCAGATTTTTGAAACACAAATCCATTCGCCGACCGCCATGATGTCATAATATGATTTATTGTGGGTGCGGTGCAGTTTCAAATGCAGAGTTTCGAAAAGATTTTCCTGGGGCTAAGATCTTCATAAGATCGCTTCGTGAAAGAGGCCCCTGGTGTCCATGGCAATAGATTGATCAGCAAAGAACCTAGTAAATACGACCAAGCAATTAGCAGGTAAAGAAACGCTACGTTGAAATATTCTGCAGTTTCAATAAGAACAACACCAAGCAGACAGATAGATTCTTTAAAATAGCAAGTAACAAATCTGTTCAAAACAAGCAAACGGATGGGAAGAAAATGAAAACATTAATGATGACTTTGGACGCTGAAACTGACTTTAAAGTCATCATTAATGTTTTTATTTTCTAAATAATAAATAAAAAAGTCATCATGACCCTCAAGCCTCCAACTGACCTGTATGAAGATTTCTGAGGGGACCATGTTTTGGACGAGCGAGGGGGGGAGGGAGGGGTAGCGGGGCAGGGAGAGATGGAGCAGGGGCAGATGAACATTCCCCGGTATAAGAGGGACCATGGTGTAGTGGAGCTCGTGCGTGCTGTGCGGCAATACTCTAAAGTGAACCTGCAACAAGAACAGCAAAAACTTCTCGTCATCGTTGTTCTACAATTCCTTGAAATGCCAAGTATTTTTTTACTTTTTAGAAATTCTTCATTTATGCAAACTGCGCGTAGAACGTATCGTACGCGATAGAACAGCAACCAAGAACCAAAATTAATTTTGACCAAAATAAATGTTGACATTGCTGCACAATGTAGAAGAACACATCAAATGACAAAATTTAGATAATTTAAGTTTGTAAAATGGCTAAACAGAAGTCACTGCACATCCAATGTAGCGCTCAAAGTCCTCCCAAAGTCCTCATGCCAATAACTCAATTTTTTTTGTTGAGAAATGTCCCAAAAATTAAGCGAATGGATTGTAGTTTTTGTACATATTTCATATTTTTAAATTAAAATTTCAATTCAACGACAATTGTACGCAACGAAATATTGTCAAGAAAATTTGTCCAAAAAACTCTGTGAAGAAGCGCAACTCGCCTGCCGGTGTCCCGCAAACATGAAGGCCTCACTGGACTCGATGGTTGCCTCGACCTGCTGCGGGTACTGCGTCCTGTTGTGCACCGTGTACGTCACCGCCAGCCCGCTCTCCACGCTCCCGTACGGCGGCAGCGTCACCGACACGTAGACCGGGACGTGGTCCACTGCCACGGTGGGGAGCGCGATGGCGTACGTGATTGGAGGCGTGGTGGCGGGCGCGTCCACGCTGCGGAAAAAAGATTGTAATAGGGGAACATGCAAGCTACAGAAAAAGACGATGTTGTGTCAGCGGCGCATACAGGCTACAGAAAACAGTTGATGTTTTATTAGCGGCACAAAGGGTATGAGCATGCTACCAAAAAAAAGTTCATGTTTTAATAGCGGCACATACGCGCTACAGAAAAACAGTTGATGTCTTAATATTTGCACATAGGATAAGGCAAATGCATGCTACAGAAAAAAATTGCCGTTGCAATAGCGTTAATAGTAATGTAGTAATACGTAATGATGCGTTGTAATGCATATCGCAAAAAAAAATCTATTTAGTATCAGTTGGCACGTCCAGGCTACAGAAACAAAAGTTCATGTAGTAATAGGGGCGAAACAGTAAAACATTGATTTTAGTGTAGTGACTTTTTATACACTAATGTTATCAAGCACAGACTTAAAAAATTTGATTAATATAATAATCAATTTTCAATTGAAATAAAGATTGAAAAAAGAAGAGCGACTAAATCTCAATCAAAATTTTGTGGTGTGACAGACCGACTGAAGCTGAGCTGGTATTGGCCGAGCGATGCCGTCGTCTGATTGGTCAGCTGCGGCACGGTTAGACTGCAGCACTCCCCCGCACTGTCGCCACACCGCAGCGACACTGCAGAAAACATATAAACTCAAGAGGCAGGACAGCAGACCTCTTCTCTTCTTCTCTTCATGAGTTCTAAGCAAACTCGCCTTAATATTCATATGTGCACTGTGTTCGAAACTATTTCTATTTGCATACTCTACTTTTGTGGCGTAATGACAGATAACAAAAATCTATTCGCCATAAAGGCAGAGGAATGTGCAGCACACAACAGTAGTCCATCGATTTACGGCCATAGGCCCCTCGTTAATAAAATGTAAATTAATATTAAAATAGGCACAATTAATCAGGAATTGGCTCCAGTGGTCTGCACGTTGGGGATTGAATCACAAACGTTCCCACATACACATATACCACATGGACAAACATTTCTACATAAAATCAGTATACGCTATTGCATGCGACTTATTCACAACCTGTATCAAAGGAAAAATTGCATGTAAAAATTTGATAGAAAAGGTGTAGCAACCTCAATATGATCCTCGACTAAGCATGATCCTCAACTGAACATGATCCTCAACTAAGCATGATTCTCAACTAAGCACAATCCTCAACTAAGCCTGATCCTCAACTAAGCATGATCCTCAACTAAGCATGATCCTTAACTAAGTATGGTCCTCAACTAAGCACAATCCTCAACTAAGCATGATCCTCAACTAAGCATGATCCTCAACTAAGCATGATTCTCAACTAAGCACAATCCTCAACTAAGCATGATCCTCAACTAAGCATGATCCTTAACTAAGTATGGTCCTCAACTAAGCATAATCCTCAACTAAGCATAATCAACTAAATATGATCCTCAACTATATACGATCCTTAACTAAATACGATCCTCAACTAAATACGATCCTCAACTAAATATGATCCTCAACAAAATATAATCCTCAACTAAGTATGACCTTCAACTAAATATGAGCCTTAACTAAATATGATCCTCAACTGTACATGATCCTCAATTATATATATAATCCTCAACTTAATATGATCCTCAACTAAGTTACACCTTTTGTACAATGATCCAAGTATCATAGAGGACTTAATGACATGCTAAAGCAAATAGCAAACCTTCGTTCATCTGAGAAACCACCGTTTCATCTGTAAATCGAACCACTGCCGACTGAAAAATAATTCACCCAACTTGCAGCACACACCACTCACATTTAAATATACGTAACTCAGCCTAGGAGATCAAAGTACGATGCATAAAATATTAACTATGGCGTGCGGCTTATTGACTGGAATGAAAAACAAGACAAGTTATGCGACAGACGTGAGCAAACTCAAAAGCGAAAATTAGAAGTTAAAATTTTAAGAATTTCTCTAAATTAAGAAAACTTAAAACATTCAATATACTCTCAGTGTGACGCAGTACAGACTGAATGCTATTTAAAATAAGATACGCAAATACGCATTCACTGTTGACTAGCCTATGAGGTTTCATGAAGATGAAACTCGAAAAAACATTAGAGATAAATTCATCAAAAGCTTTCTGAACCAAAAACCAAATCTATAATTTGCACCGGCCAGCCGTAGAGTAATCGAGTTTTAGGCGGTTGGTGTACAAGGGGAAGGGGGTCGGGAGAGAGACAAGGATAAGTACCAACCAATTGAAGAGCGCTTGTGAGAAAGACGATTGGTGCATGGGAGGAAGAGGTCGAGAGGAAGACGTGGATAGGTACAGACCAGTTGAAGAGCGCTTGAGAGAAAGACAATTGGTGCACAAGAGTAAGGGTGTTTGGAGGGAGACACAGAGGATAGGTACAGACCAGCTGGAGTGTGCTTGAGTGGAAAACGAGGGGCGCAGGTGAGAGACAGGTGATGTCTGCCATCAAGAGGAATGGCTCGTCCGCATTCACCGTCTCTATCGACTCAAACTGCACCGAGTGAAAATTATTAATGACAATAATCTTCATATCACGCTAAGTCATATCCAAAAAATAATAAAAGTTACATTTATATCAAGTTGTTCAATGGAGAGTTGAGACTGTGAGCCTACGTCAATATCTTAGTAACCAATCACATCGCCTGAATTAAATCTTAGACCAAGATTTCACTGCGCCAATTGACTGTTTGTCATAATAATCTCGGATTAAAATTTCAACTCCGCATTGAAAACTGGGTATTGGCGTAATGTCTACGGACAACTATGGACTTAAATCATGGATTAAATCAAAGCACTCAGCCAGGCGGAAATTAACAATGTTCTATAACAACAATGGTATCGAATTAACGATGCTGGACATTAATTCGCGAACATAAGAAAACAGGCCAGAGGGTAGGGAGACAGTTTACTCGAATGTGAAGTGTTCAGTTTGATGATTTAATACCTCGATCGTCAAAACGGACTGTAAACCAATTAATATTAAGGTAACGACTTACTTTGAGTGAGAGCAGCTTGAGTTCAACACTAAGAGGACTGATGACACTCAGTTGGATCGTTCTCTCCTTATGACACCGACACAGAACACTCTCCCCTCCATCCACCCCCTGAGATAGGGAGACAGCCCCCTCCTTCATCTCTGAAGACGCCCCGGAGGGTCTGGGTATCGGAACCCTGATGTCATAAGACACCTAGAGACAAATTCAAAGATCAAAAATCAACACCTTTATATATTCTCTAAACATTTAAATTTGATTGGTCAACATTTAACCGGTAAAGATCAGCTATTTTTCTGTATTTGGCATGATCGTAGTTACAAACAGTTCAATAAGATGAATGTGAACGAGTTGAATTGAATGCCATTGGTCAATCAATCTTAGCACTTAGAAGCCTAAATTAACATCAGTGTTATTGCCCAGCGCCAGTAAACCTCATACATTGCGCGATAGTTACTATTTACTTTGGGAATTGTTGTCCGATAGCGTTTTTTCTAAGTTTAAAATCCAAGTTTAAAATGCTATCGGACAACAATTCCCAAACTATCAAGGATTTTGTATGCAAATAAAATCAAAATTTCAAAAGGGATAATTTTTTTCGCAAAAACTGCAGGCTGCATCAGGTCAAATAATTTGATTGGTTGCCACAGAGGTCACGTAGGGGTCAGTTCTCACCGAGATCAGCAGGGTCAGATCTCCGGCCGTGGTGGAGCGCGTGAAAAACTCCGCTTGCGTCTAGTGACAGAAATATCTCAAACTGCATTTACCCAAAATTTTACACAAACAATATATCATAAAAACAATCAAACAAACCCCCTTCGTCTTAGGTTTCCGTCAATGAAACCGATGCTCGCAAATTGTGAAGCGTCCTGCATGACGTCACTTGATGCTGAAAAAGACTCTAAACTAATTACTAATATTATTCATCGCTATTATTATTCATAAATCTTCAGAAAACACTATTAAAGCCATGAATCATCAGCAACGAAACAGCGACAATTAAATCAACGGTTCACTGCAAAAACGTAAATCAAGTCAGAAAAAATTGAGAGTTGCAATCATCCTGCTTGAGATCTAACAAATACCAATTTATCTATACACAGAGCATGAATGAATATTGGGGATTTGAAAACTAATACGCTCTACCACGTCTAATCTTCTGGCCAATATACATGCTAAAATTATTCTAAGATAAATGCAAAGATTCTTAATAAATTCCAAGATTCATCTATGATAAATGCACTTAAAGTTGTATATCCGAAGTTATATCCATCAGAGCAAATTCTTAAAAGATGAAAGAGTATGTTAAAGAAATGATATCCGGGGTAGTCCACCTGTTGACCCGGTGACAACATTCCAACATTTTGCGTCAGCTTGCGTTGCTGCTGCTGCTGCGAAGCAGCGATGACACTCAAATCCGACTGGACTCCCTCAGGAGTGAGGAATAATTTGGCTGCCGTCACAAAAGACAACAGAACTGACAAGCCATCCGTCAGACACAGAAAAAAGAAGAACAATAAACGATCTCACACACGCGTGCGCGTTTTGTGGCCGCTCTCCCCGTTTACACAGAGGTAGGCTATTTGCAGCCATGGACACTCGCCCTCCACTTTATCCTATCCATCGCATCTTCACATCTCAATTTTCTAGCTTTCATATCCTTCTTTGTCAAGCTTTTCCACGTCGTTTTCGATCTCCCTATACGTCTATTCTCCTCCAATGATAAACGATCAGAGGTCATTATCTCCTTGTCCGCAATTGGCTTTAAAAAATCAATTCATCGAGAGGTAATAAATACACTCAAATATCACTTAACATCTATCAGCCTATGACTCGTTAGTACTCTGACATTAATAAAAAAGTTTAACATCACTATGAATATATCAAAGGATGTGGACAAACATACTGGACTGGTGCATTGATGAATCTTCATTGTCACGAAGACCAAACAGCAACCTGCAATCAAAAGCGATTCACAACTCAAACCTCAATATATCTGCATTTCAATATCTATATCAAAAACTCGACTAAAGAATAAGAGCACGAAAAAAACGCAGCATAGCGGGTTTAAAAACAGAACTAAATTCAGTCCAACTTCAACAAATAAACAACGCCATATATCCACAGCAGTAATTATTCAACAAATTATTTAGCAGAAACAAAACAAAACAATGAAATATATTTTTTGAAATATATTTTAGCAACAACCAGCTCAAGAATTCAATCTAAAAACTCAGTAATTAATCGTTGCCTAGCAACTCACTGGATGTTGTCAATGGCGACGAGCTCGCCGTTACTAACGGCAACGACAAATCGATGCGCTTCGTTGAGCAGCCCAGGTGCATCGTGGGTAACGAAGATGTCGGCATTAGGCGGTCTCGACAGAATCCTGAAAATAGACGAAAATATTTTGCGATAAATTAATCAAAAAAAAGAAACAGAATGACAGAAAAGAAACCCCTTATATTTACTGATTAAGTACATTACTGTCATACAATATATAATTTTTTCTTTGTTCACCATCGTTAGATAAACTTGACATTTGCAATAAAAGACTTACCATCATAGTAAATAGAACGTCAGATGGAAGATTACCAGGAGTCCAGTAGTTTGACTGTTATTCCAATACAATTTAAAAGAAATTCAATTTAAGAATAAGCAGTTTATAAATGGTCGTACTCATACAATTTCTGGCGCGCATACACAAATATGATATAGTCTCGAGTCTAATATGGCACAAGATTACTGCTATGTTCAAATTGCACCAAAAATCAAAACTTTAACTTAAAAAACAAGGGCTCACTGTACCTAGTAAAGGGGTTGGTCTGTACTTGTTCCCACACTGCCCCCTCCTCAGCCCCCCGCCCCCCCACCCCACCCTCCTGCATCTCCCCGCGCGAGGGGCGCAGGGTGCAAGCGGCGGCCAGGTCGGGGACTGCGTCACCACCCGGGCCTGCCCAGTGGAGGACGGCAGAGCGCGCTGAGGGGCAGGGACTCAGCTCCAGTACCACCGACGTAATCTGTCGCACCGCAAAATAGCGCGGAGTCTTGTCACATTCGCATTATCGTAGAAATAATAATTAAATATAAACGCAAATAGCACAAGTACCATGCGGCAGTACTGTTTTACGGCAGTACGGTACTTAAGTTTTATGCAATTAAAAAACGCTTTGTCATTTTTATTGTAAAGGGTTCATGTGTGAGATTATAATAATGATAATGATAGTAAGAGGCTTAAAGTCCGCTTCAGCATCTGCGGACATCATCGGGGACAATTGACCGGGCGTATTAAGGGTGTACGCATTGTAATTACGATAACAAAAATGGAAACTGGTTTTAGAATTTTTAGGCATCACACAACGCAGTAAATTATATCAATGCAATTCATTTCTAAGTTTTCTGTAAGGCCCTATACTTCACGAACAAACGTATAACGCTGTATTGTATCAGACTCGGGTCAATAGGGTTACAATTTAGGGCTACGATAGGGTCAAAATATATTTTTAGGATGTTCAAAGATTTATTGAAAAGGGTACGATAAATCAAAAAAGGCTGTAAAAGAAAGAGAAAGCACCAAAAAAGTAAAGAAAAAGAAACCGCATGAAGTTAAGCCGCAATCTTGACCTCCAGAGTCTTGTGAACGTCCTCGGCGAGGGGCAGAAAGGAGAACCGGTAAACTTTGACGTTGTCCGGGGTCAAGTAGAGATCGGCGCTGTGACCCGCGCCCCCCGCACCAACGCCCAACGCACGGGCGTCATCGACAATCACGCAATGACGATTGTACGCCTGAAAGAAAAATAATTAGTTTGTCAGTAACTGGTGACCCAAACTAAAAGCTCAAATGAATTAATTTCATAGCCTGTAACATGCTTATTGTATTACTATATTATTCATTAAACCCCAACAGACCTTGATCAGTCAATCGTTAACTATCTACTTACAGACCAGACAAGCCTAGAAATGATGAAAACATATACTAACAAAATCGCATCAAATCACCATATTAAAAGATTCACAACAAATTCGCTACAAAATCTGCCCGAAAGGAACACCACCCATTACTATTCAGATTAGACTCACATCCTAAGACAATTTTTTTTGAAGCATCCAATGCTAATAAGAAGAAGCTTAGACCTGGTTGTTGAGCGCAACCGATAGACGAGAGAAACGAATCGGGAATGGGGACGTTGACCTATGACACACAAATCAATGCTGCACAGTGTACGGGATTCAAACGCACGTACTCAACACATTGTCAAGTGCTTGTCCTTACATTTTGTCAAGTACGCGCTTCCTAGCTAAGTAGCGAGCTGGTGAAAACATTAAGGGCTGTTTTTTTCAACACGGATTAAATGGTGGTTCAGGATTTAGTCTATGCAAAAGGTGGGTTAAATCCTGAACCACCATTAAATCCGTGTTGGAGAAGCCAGCCCTAAGCGCCTCAATCGCTAACAGTTGCCAAATCTATACACTATGAAAGACAAATATTCAGCAGTGCCGGGTCATTTTTTAACGGTCACAGTATATGACACATGATAATACACAGACGCCAACAAATATACAACACCAGCACTAACTAACTGTTCTAGTCCTAGTTCTAATATTTTATACAAACACAACTATTGCGTACTAGATAACAACGATATCGAACATTTATGCTGCACGGCACATGAAAAATGAACACCATGAACACCATGAACACTATGTAATATGTTAGTGATGAGAGGCCTACCTCAGGTACACGGCCAGGTGTATCAGCTCGTTAGCCGTCACCGTTTCCTTCGTAAACAAAGACTTGCACTCCACTGCAAGCAGAGAATGAGCAAAGACGTAACACCTTTCGCGCTAAATGCTTAGCTATGGCTAACTTCCTTAAAAATTACGCGTTTGGCATCAGTTAAACCAACCAGCAGTCTCAGGCCAATGCTGGCTGCAAACCTGTACAATTCTTCATCATATTTCAAACATAGGCACATACAAATTTTTTATATGATAAATACAATTATTAAAAGTTAATACAATTAATCACTACAAAAATATAGTATTAGTAACATTGAAACCGAACAAAAATTAAATAAACTTGCTTAGATCTTTTTTCTTAAAAAAATCGATGTTAATAATTGATAGATTTACCAAATGGAACAAAGTTGGACATTTCCACAGTGATCTGCAGGGGATCTGGTCGAGGGGCGCAAAGCCCCTTCCACAGGGTGCGAGCACTCTCGATTGAATTCTGGCGACAACCCGGCTCTGGTTCGGGGGCATCGCCCTAACAGTGTAAAGTGAAATATTCTTATACTGCGTTATTATTGCGCTGTTATATTAAAACAAGGCTTGAATTTCAAAGGCATAGATTGTGAATCGATTGAATCCATGCATAGCACAACGGATTGTTCTATAAATAACGTAACTATACGACGATTGAGCAAAAAAATTTAAGTGGGAAATTTTAAAACAATAGGCTGGATGATTGAAGTCAGCCACGAAACAATGACAGCTCGCAAACTATTACAAAAATCAAAACGTTGCTTGGTTAAAAAGAGCCTGAAATTGAAGCACAAGGCTTTCAAATGCACGCATCAACAGTCAACAACCATTGCCCATTGAGCAATAATTTGAATTGGAAAATACTAGCACAAAATCCCAAAATTGAATCCATCAAACTGAGCCCAAATAATAGTCCATCGATCAAAAAGATTTACGCAGTCTGCTAGCAGGCTTTAATTGGCCAATCAGACTGACCGACATGACCCGATTCAGGTTCATCTGTATTCTCGTCTTGTCGTCCGCAGCGTTGAGTGTGTCTGCATGAAGGTCGGGTCAGGAACAAAATATCGTTATAAAATATCAAGAACAAAATATAATTGAAATACAAAATATCATCAATATAGCAATAGTGACGCACAGAATTACTGATTCTTAAATCTAAAAATGCTCGCTGTTATAGCGTCCAATTGACGCAGTGTAAGTCTTAGACAATCGATCTCAAAATTTTCATTTTTTTATAATAAGAAATATAAGTTTCCATTTAAAAACAAATAAGATATTCAGAATTGAAGCTAGAAAAATGAGCGGGCAGTATATTAATGAATGTTTTATACACTGTGTACATTACGAATTAAATACTCATTAAAAAGGTGAGCAAGTAATATAATAGGAAGGATACACTTTCCGATAAGCTCCAGACACACCGTCACATACTCCGGGATGTTGCCAACCAAGTAGGCGCATCTGCAGCGCATAACACAAACAGATTGGCACATCTACAGTGCATAAAACACATAAGCAGATCTTGCAGTGTATAACACAAATACACTGGCACATCTGCAGTGCAAAAAACAAAAAGATGGCCATATCCACAGCGCATAAAACAGATAAGTACATGCACATCTGTAGCGCATAACACAAAGAGATAAGCAATGAGATATCTATAGTGCATAACAAATAAGCATCTATCATAGTCAATCATAGCATTAGAATTTGAAAGAAAATTGAGATATAATTTATATATGAACATACAGACTAGACCACAATGCAGCCTGAAAACCAGTGCAAAGAAGAACCTGAGTTGGGTAGAGAGGACGGAGGTGAGGAGGGTCCACCAGCGCTCCTGTCGATAGTCCCAGGTGACTCGCGACAACAGCCTGTCTAACACAAACACAAGCTCTTTGCCACGCTGTTTAGCATCTCTTTATTACTCTCAATACGCTCATGCTCTTTATTACTCTCATTACGCCCACGCTCTTTATTACTCTCATTACGTTCATGCTCTTCACTACTCTCATTACGCTCATGCACTTTATTACTCTCATTACGCTCATGCTCTTTATTACTCTCATTACGCTCATGCTCTTTATTACTCTCATTACGCTCATGCTCTTTATTACTCTCATTACGCTCA
>JAQIWG010002187.1:0-21243 GCA_034695025.1 Chamaedrilus cognettii | reverse complement strand
ATGATCCTTAACGACAAAACTTCCTTCGTTTTGAAGGCTTCCTTCGTTTTGACCGAAAGGTGTAATTTCACCACAACGGGGACTTTTCGCCTCTCGAACAGAATTCACGACCGGGAGGGAGAGGAGGGGTGCGGACGGATACTTTTTCTCTCCTATAGGCCTACAGAGCTCATGACCGGGGGAGGGGGGGCGCATCATCATAGACGCAAATATCATATAGACGCCAATCTTTGAAAACTGGGGACGCCAACCATAACTTAAAACTGATGATGCCGACACCACACGAAAGCTTTGCCTATCCACAACAATTAGACCTACCGGGAAAGCCAACTGCATGCATTTAAAACTGCCACTGCTCAAAACGTTATTATGTGTACTTGCCATGATATACGCTGTAGATTTACTCGATCCTGTTCCAATTAATTTTGCTAACCGCTCATCAATTGCCAAATTATTTGCTAATTTGAACCACCTTGGTGGCATTGAGCATAACCTGTATCATAATAACGTGCATCTCATGTCATACACATACGGCGTATACGCATCCCTACATGTTGAGTATCATTGACACCCTTGTGTCGGAAGCCATCATTCTGTCGAAGAATGATGGGATATCGCCATCTCCGTTCCACCGACTCACGATACATGCAAACCTAGACGCAGACCTCACGCTGATATCTTTACCTGACAGTATTAAACAATCGATTCAATTTAACACAGCCAGGTAAGACACCGCCGCTACGGTCGTCGCTGGCCAATTTTAGCTTTCTATTCGCGACGCGCTAAGCTGTCCAGAAGCAATACGCCCCTGGAGCCTGGAGGACTTCGGTTCTGAACCTGGACCTGCAAGTGCTCAGCGCTGAAAGTGTGCCTGTACAGCGGCATGATCTACATGTAGGCACATTCATTTCTAAAACAAAATGCTTAAATCGTTTTCTTATCGCACTGTGGCAGGTCTGAGATTTCATCCGTAGCTGCTTTTCTCTGACGACGTGCTCGCTGCCCTCGTCATAGCCATCATTCTGTATGCTGCTTTCAACATTGTATTCAATTCAGCACTTCAGTTCACTCAAAATTTGGATTTTTTTGACTTATGGACACACAGCAGGCCTTGATATTGCTTTATTAATGATTAAGGTTAACACGGAAGCGTATTTTCGAAATTCTCATGGCGCACTTTCCCAGTGGTAATGCGATACTAGTCATACTACTGGGCTATGATACTGTTCGATTTTCATCAGAAAATGGTAGGTCTCAGTGCCGGCGTTAGGGCCCTCCTTACCCCCCGGCCGGGGGGGAGGGCACGGCTGCGGGGGACCCGCTGGGGGAAAAAGGTGTGAATTTGACATAGAAACTTCTTGGTGAATTATCGGACAAAGCATATTTCCATGTTTTTTCGGCAATTTAGGGCGGTGCCCATTAGGGGGTGATTAGAGGCCCACTAGATTTTAAGTATACTGGTAAGTTAAGGGGGGGAGGGGGGGCGCATACCCTAACGCCGGCCCTCGTAGGCCTGTACAATGTGCATGATTGTAGCGGTAACGAGTTTTAATACAACTGCAATGGATCGACCCTCAATCAACTAAATTTCTAGCAGGCTTGCTGTTTTTTACAAGAGCTACAAACTGCACTTAACAATTTGGTTGAACGTGAAAAATAGGCTCATTTTATATATTTCTGTTCTACAAAAAATAATTTCTGTCGCTTCGTTCACGAAGTTTAAACTCGAGTTTTCACAAAACACGAAAGATCTAAAAAATTACAACATTCTCCTATATTTTTATAGTTTAAAGGCTACAAGTCATAGTCCCCCCATAGGCTCTGATCATGATCCGGTTTTAAAATGTAAATCTTCCTGTGCATGGGGTAAGGGGCCGGTATAGATCTCACAGTAGGGGGGGAGGAGGCGGGGGGGTTTCCAAGATTTTGTGTCGACTATAGCTTTGAAGTGTAATATTCATTGTGGTCATAATTATGGCAGATTAAAGGCCGCAATTGATAGACTAGTGATGATAGAAAAATTAACAAATTCGTTCCCTCCACTGACTGGACGACTTATCCCCCCCCCCCCATGACATTTGGGGAAACGGTTCTCCCACTGGGGAAATAAACTATTGTTCGATGTTCTCAGTCCCCCCTATTATATTACATGGTAGCTCATGCATTAACTTTTAAAAACGTGACGCTGCAGCCAATCATGATTAAACTTAACCAGTGAATAACAACCGTCAGAGTTCACTTTAGCCTTACAAAATAAGAGTAACGTTACGCCTGCTGCTTATAGAACAGGAGTAGTGCACTCCTATGCCCTTCAAAAAAGGAGTAGGCCTAGAGTAGGCCTACGCCACCATCGTCCATTTTTACGAGTAATGCTACTCCTACTAACTTCTAGATCCGAGTAGTTTCCAAAAACGTCGTTTTTGGAGTACTACCTCTACTAAAGTTATCCCCGATAACCGCGGCTCGGTCTGCCTAGAAGGCAATAAAACGACTTCTTAAATTATTTCAGATCGCTACGCAACTAAATATAGTATAAACTGCTACCAGATGATGCTATCCGGTGTCGATCAAAGCGCGATGCTATAGCAAAGGAAGTAAGCTATCGCTGCATCGGTAAGCCTACCCGTTGCATCGTTAGTCTACCTATCGATTAAGCTACCGGTACAGCAGTGTCGTCCGTGTCCTATTCCCATGCCTATTGCCTCTCTATTATGTACCACTGCTTTCCCGCCCGTTCAGTGACGTCGTTCGCAATCATCCTGTGCGTTTGGTGCGCTATGATAATCACGGGGCCACGGGGCTGACGGGGCTGAGTTGTGTGAGACAGCCAATCAGCGCAGAGGCGTCGGGCGTATTGAGCGTATTCTTTGAGATTCACATCACGTGATGTCGCTGAGTCGTGCTTACCTGTCGTGTGGTAGTAGGCCTACCCGCGACGCGCTGGCGATAGTTTGAGGATGGGGAATGGGGGGAGGGGGGGGGGAGAAACTGAAATAAGGGTTATATAAAGGGACAGGATATAAACATTGATCGGACATTCTATTCCTTTCTGCTATTCACAAATTTAAATATACAATTTCTGCATTGAACTGCAGCATACACTGACTGTGATGGGTGCTGATAAAGTGCGCAGCAATTTTTCCTGCGCACTTAAGCACTGAAACAAACTTAGTCTTTTATTAAAAAAAAGTATTTAATAATTGCTTTAAGAATGATAGCATATTTTGTGAAAGCAAATTACCAAAATAAAACCGCTGAAAAGACACGCCCTGTGTAAGCAAAGCAAGCATGCAACGTTTCATTGTATCAAATGAATCCCCCCCCCCCCCCTCCCCATGCATCCCTCGACAAAAAGCGTGTATAGACGGCCACGTCTGGGCGATGGCGTCGACGATCTCGGGGCTGCAGAATACAGATAGCGATGAATGGCGCACAGCGCACCTGTCCCGCTGTATGAAGGTATACTGGCGGGCGTCTGATGGGGTGGCTGCACTCATTTTGACAGTGGGAGGTGGGTGTCGTAGAAATGACGCGCAAAATTAATCTGTTTTCGGTAACGTAGTCTATACTTTGTGATTTATAATAACTTAGATGCCTTTATTTTGAGGTAGTTGAGACAACTCTCCTGTGCTTATTTTTTTTTAGTTTTTATCATAAGCTGGCTGGTAAGCATCAAATCTATTTAACCTGCCGGGCTTTGCAATGTATTAATGTTATGCAACGGCCTCTGTATTTTAGTGTTTTACGCTTAAATTTAGTAGGCCAGCTGATATTATCCTTCGTCGCTTGGACATCAGTTTTTGTTCTAAGCTGTCTAAGCTGACATCTGAAAAATCAGGAGATGAAAGCTGCATGTCTTTAGCACCTCATCTCAACCTTCTTTAAGGGCGTGTATAAATGTACATATAGTGTAGAAGCAAATCTCACCCCGGCAGTTCGGGGAACAAAGAATTAACCTGCAGCCCAGAGCTCCCCGGGCGAGTCGTAAAAGGCGACTTAAGAAGGGGGTGCGGTTCTGTGCTTGGGCAGGCCGAGGCACAGAATCGGACTGTAATAGTCTTCGTTACTACGCACGGTCCTTAAAGTCGCAGGGGAAGAAGAAGTAGAAGCGAATCTTTTAGGATATGCAATGAAGATAATATGCCCTAGAGGAAGTTAACTATAATAATAATGATTGAGTGTTTGTCTAGACAAATCAGGCGAATACTTGTGCTCTTCAATCAGCTGCTTGAAGAGCACAAGCTGTGTGTTGAACGTTATTTAGGGCCTATATGACAAATGCTCATCCGATTACTATTGGATATACATTGTATTTCAGTACAAATCATTATTGGTGATGAGATAGAATGCAATATCAAAATTATATTATAGATTTGCATGCAATACGCTACCCTATTCAGCCCTTTCGCCTCTATTTAGCCAACACGCCTATAGGCTAGTATAATTTTGTTATTTAGCATAATCCTCGCACCATGTAATATATGATGCGAGTATTATGATTGAAGATCAACAAAATTTTAACGCCTCAATAATAGGTCCATTTCTCAATTGAATATTATAAAAAAACTAAATAAAAATGTTATTACTACAAAAATACAAATTGTATTACCTATTACCAATGTCAGCGGTATGCGGTTGTACGCTAGTTGTTACTCCCTGGGTGCAATGTTTATTATAGAACTTGAATCGTGGCGTTTTCGCGATTGCCCGCCGCAAGTTCAGATTAACACAGAGCAATATTGTTTGAATTCACAATTTCACAGTAGGCCTGTATTCAAATATCATCGTTGTTTGCCACGCATCAATGCTCTGCACCACTGCATGCTGAGAGTGCGCTGGACCGTGACGGCGCTCTATTATAGCGCGTGATGTTTTGTGCCGCGTGCAGCGGCTGTCCTTTCATTCTTTGCGCATAAAAGCTTTAGCGTGGCCTGCAATACAATAAATAGAATAACTATAGGCCTACCACGGAATGCATGTGTTCAAATTTCAAGCCCACGCTAAAGACCTATCTGGTCGCTTAATTAATCATGAATTTAGGCCTAATGTATGAACAAGTATTAGTGTCTATGCATATTAATTAAAGTTTTGTACTACGCAATGTAAAGTTCAAAAATTCAATTGTAGAGGAAGCAAAAAATAGTTTTTCTTTACAATTTTAGTGCAATACCAACGCTATAGGCCTGGATGTCATTTGAATTTGAGACTGAAAACACTGCAGACGTTGTGCATTTGAAATACCTAGCCCTGCCCTAGCCCTAACCCAGCCGTAACCCAGCCCTAACCCCAACTTGCTAACCCTAACGGGGCCCTAACCCTAACTTGCTAACCCTAACGGGGCCCTAACATTAACCCCTACCTATTTTAGCTGATCTATTTTTAGACGATTTATATTGTAGTGTACCGCTGCATGTGTCTGTCTAGACCGCCGGACTCAACCTTCACTAACCCGCTTTTCACCAGACCGCAGACACATTATGGATTGCGACCTATGGGATTGACGCGCCAGCAGTGCTCCAGTGTTACCAAAATGTACGATAATACGATAATTGCAGCGATTTTAGACCGTTTGTAGGTGTACGATAATGATTGTACGATAATGACCCTTCGTAGGATCATTTCGGACCAGCGACAAAAAATCTTTTTTCCATATTAATTTTGTGAGTTCGACAAGGAAAAAAATTTGTCAAAATTTGAAACAAATACAAGACAAAACACAAAGAATGACTGAACTTGCTGATGAAAGACCTATGTCAAGGTAATAATGAACTTTTGCTTACAGTAAAACACAGATTTTTATGTTCTTTCGGTTGATTTAGGCTTGATCAAGGTTCAGGTTAATTTATGAATGGCATAGGAGTCAATCTCGGTGCCCGTGTTCCATCAATATCGTCGGCCAGTGTCCTCACTTGACATGCCCCATTTTACTCAGCCGACCTGACCAAATGCTTGATCGCAATCATTATTGCTCGATCACAAACTCGATCCAAAATGTCATGTAATATCTACTCACCTTTTCTCATCCGAAGTCCTATTTTCCCTTTAAAAACAAACTCACGGGCGGGGGTGGGTGCTGACGGAGATTTTCCTCCAAAAAGTATGTATACCTGGCGCTGGATCAGACCCTAAATTGATCGCAAGTAAATCCAGCAATTGCTCGGAAAGTGAGAACACTGTCGTCAGCTGTGCGTGTTTCTATACATTATTTGATCACAGTAGGCTTACTTGATAGTCTCATTGCCTTCACGCCGCTGGATTCTGATTTTCATCCCCTATCCAGATAGAACGATAAAGAAATTGCCCCTGCAGGTTGTTACAGTAGCGGCTCCTTCTGAAATTACTGATTTGTTGTTCCTCCGGCTACTTTTTCTGCTGCTGCTTCAACAGCTTCCACAGCAGCAGCTATAGCTTCTGCTGCTGCTGCTGCTGCTGCTGCTGCTGCTGCTGCTGCTGCTGATTCTGATACTGCTGATTCTAATACTGCAGATGCATTGCTGCCGCCGCTGTTTGTGCTATAGTAAAGCGAGCATCAGTTGCAGACTCGCAGTCAGAAGAAAGTTCCCGATATCCGGTGCTTTGCCAAGGATAAAGTAGCGCCGCTATAGAAATACTTCTCTGGCAACAGAGGCCTATACTGCCGCGGCATAGGCAGAAGAGGTAACTGCTGGGCTAACAAGTAACGACTGCTGCGCTGTTCGAGTCTAGAAGCCGGTGTAGCTAGGCCAGACCCAGTTACACCCACACGAGCGTCTGATCCGTGCAAGTAGAACTAAATCATTGACTGACGTCGTAGGCCCGATATCATTCATATCAGCGACTTTCCATCACTATATGGGCTCTATGAAATATAAGGGTGTGTAGGCCTACTATGCGAGTTGTGATTGGCCCTTTCTGCTGGTTTTGTGACTGTCTCGATTATCAGCGGATGCCTGACCTTGTAGGCTCAGGCCATCAGTCTATCCGTGGTGGCAACAAGAGGAGCTAACCTGGACAGACCTGTCTTGCGAACGGATTTTACGAAGGGGATACGTTCGTTGCCAAAATGGTTGTCAAAGTGTACATATCGCGAACTACTGGAAATAAAGAGGTAGGAACTGCACTGGCTTGATAGTCAATCATAATTTTATGTTTTCAGTATACAAGCAATCGGTTATCAGTGAACGACATGCAACAGTGGTTCCTTAGGTGAGGTATCTTCACCAAAATAGTGAATGATTGGTAAGAATGGCTTTAAAAATGTACAATGACTATTTTAACATTCATTGTCCCGTTTTTAAATCTGCAGCCGTCCCTGTTTTTCATGATACCCCCCATGAAATTTCTCTCACACCATGAAGATTCTGACACAAGCCCCTTTACATTTCTGACACCCACTCCATTGTCAAAATCCTGGCTAAATGCAGAATCCTGGCTAAATGCAGAATCCTGGCTAAATGCAGAATCCTGGCTAAATGCAGAATCCTGGCTAAATGCAGAATCCTGGCTAAATGCGTGGCGGGGATGAAGAAGACGCAGAACCACATCCTGTGGATCCAGCCAAAGCAGCAGCGTGATGTTATATACATGTATGTTAGTATATGTATGTTATATGTTAGTATACGCGTGTTTCATCACTCACTTGACTCTGACGCAGATGAAGAAGAAGCAGGACCACATCCTGTGGATCCTCGAGTCGAAACAGATCGAGCACGAGCAGGTCGACATCGGGGACCCTCTGCTTGACAAAGAGCGTGCGTTCATGCGCGAACACACAAACGTCATCAACAACGCGACCAACGGCAAGTGCAAGAACGCGCTGCCGCCTCAGATCTTCAACGACGAGGACTACGTCGGGGTAAGTCGACGATGAGATAGCTGTATCATCTATACAGTTTCCCAGTTTGTTTGTCAGAAATAACACTGTGCAGACTGTCGGGATTACTGGCAGCTCGCTTACAGCAATTATTACTTTACCAAATTGGGAACGGTGGGGGATTGGTGCGTGGAGGGGGATCGGAGGAGTGGGATGGGGGAGGAGTGGGAGATAGAGAGTGGGGTGGGGATAGAGCGGCAACGCGGGTGAGTAGGGTGTGGGATCAGGAGGGGATGGAGAAGAGGGGAAAGAAAAACCATCTTAGGACAGACTCCACTGCTGTTTTTTTAAGGGTTAAGCCTATCTTTTTGTGCCAAGACTTCTCCGTGTCTACAGTGATAACAAAAGCTATAGGACACTTTTTTCACACGTCTTGCAGCAGTATTGGATGCGTGAAGAGTAACTAGTGCTTATGGATATAAAATCGATATTTTTGTGCCTCTAAATACTGAACATTAAACAGATGTCATGCAATTGAGTAATATTGATCAAAGCTACACAGAGAAGTGTGAAATTTGCGATTACTTGTTTGTGGAGCAATTCGTTATTGTGCCAATTCAATTATGATAATTTGCTAGTACTTCCATAGTGTTTTTACAATTCACCATGCTTTATACAAGTCTTTTATGCCTTGGATTCTTTTAAAAATTATTATGGAAGATGATGAATTGGTTTTGATGACTGTTATCATTCTGTCATAAAATGCTTGGTTTATTTCATGTTCTGCAGGACTACACTACTTTCTTTGAAGCGGTGGAGTGTGAGCAGCTGTATGAATACCTGAAAATAGATATTCCAAAGGAGGAGGTGGAATACATTATCAAAAACGCTCCAAAAGAAGCCGAGGTACTTTCTTTTATTTTTATTATTTTTTCATCGATGAGCACATTTGCATAAGACACTAGTCCTACGCTAATTTATTAAGACTTGAATTTATTTTAACGTATTTATGCGAGCTTGTATCAAAAATTGCTATATTTAAGTTTCGGCAGTCAAATAGGGCCATCTTTCTAATGATATATATTTGCTTACATTGACATGTTTTTGCTCATGATTTTATTGATGTGATAATAGTCCGAGTCAACTTTACATTTATGTACTAGCTAAAGAAACTGAATCTGTCGCGTAAGTTTTTGTATAAATAGAGGAGCAATTTCTGTATTATGTTCATCTTCACAGCTGTTAGCAAAAAAGAAAGCAGAAGAAGCAAAGGCGGAGAAGAAAACGAAGAAAAAGACCAAAAAGACAAAAGAAGATGGTGAAGAGGTTGTACAATTTCGAAGAACTTTTGATTGTTAACTGAAATTTGTCTAACATTGGCGAATCACAATTCTACTACAACGTCGTGCTGTTCAAAACATAGTGCAACTTGTTTTGTCACAGCTAAAGAGATGCTATAGGCAGGTAATATTAAATAAGCAACAGCATTTTCTGATTCCATGTTAAGGTATTCCACTATAGGCTGGGTGTCTCCGAGTACTTGAAATGCTGCAAATTTTGGGAGCGCCACCACCAAAGGGTTCAAGTCCAATTTATTAGATTGAGTGTCAGCAAGAAATTTAGAAGCAATCATTACTCAGCAGTAGATTGAAAACTTTGCTGCCGTTGGTTGTCATGGATGGTGACAACACCATTATGATTGTGTCATTACTGGCTTTTGTGCTGTTTTTGAAGGGGGATAAAAAATCAGGAGAGGAAGAATCCGAAGAAGACGAAGATGAAGAAAAGGTTTTTATAATATACCTTATCAGTTGTCAGCGTGTGGATTTTTTCATGCTTATGGCATACATGTAATTTTGTCAGTGGGCTTATTGGGAATCAAAAGGTTTAAGTAAAGATGGTGTTAACAGTCATATGTCAATACTACTGTACAACAAATCTTGTTTTTGGTGGAAATTTTGGTATATCATATAAACAAAAACATTTTATAAATTTGCTGTAGACTAACTAAATATTCACCGTTAGTAAAGAATTTACATTTAGCTCGATGACAGCGATATTGCAACTTATCCTATTGTGAAGTCTATTTGGTTTTTAATAAATTAAGCGTATTATATATTTAATAATTATTGTTAATTTACGCTGTTGAACTTTTAGCGCAATCATTTTTTAAGGGCTTTGATTGTAATAAAAATTTTAAGTCCACTTATCTTAACAGTAATATAAGGTGGTATCGACCGATCCCTGTCGCCACGTGCGGTCCCTGTGAGCCCTCTCATTGGCGCTTCATAGCAATTATGACGTCGTGAAGATCTTTAGCCAAGCTTATCGGCCTTACCATCGAGAGTTTGTTTTCGACCATCAGCCTAGGAATGGCTACGGGTCCTATGGGCTGCAGAAGAAGGGCTACCGGAAAAGGGTTTAGCAGGGCACAGGCAGGGATATTCAAATAATAATTGAATGTCAAAATTGTTGTGTGCAGGAAGACGAAGGGGATGAAAAGGAAAAGAAGCCCAAGGAGAAAAAGAAGAAAGAAAAGAAAGAGAAAAAGGTAAAACGGCAATAAGTGGCATACAATATATTGTCTACCTAGATGAAAGTGATATGCTTGGTAGCAGTAATGTTATGCAGTTAAATACATTCTGGCAGGCGTATCGTTAGATGAATCGAATGCTTTTCATTAATATATTGGGTAACTCGTACGTGTCTGTGATTAATTAAGGTCAAAATGATAGAAGATAAATATGAAATTCAATACGAATAATTTTGACGTTATCAAGCAGAGCGTGATAATGACCGTGCAGTGCGATAATGCGATAATGGGACCCAAGTTTTGAAAACTGTTTGATACAGCTCTAGTTTGCTATAGTTGACCATAATCATTGTGTGACTTGTAACCAACTTTTTGTAGGATTAGTTCCACAAATCAATTCGTATTACTAACAGTTTAGAAACGCTTTTAGTTGTTGCAAAATATGTTCATCAAATAGTCTACATGATGTCAAACATCTTTAATTTTTATTGCAACTGTCCTGCTCATAACGCTGTCACACATCGGCTGAGTGTAATAGCTCAGCAAACATGAAGGTGCTGCGCAAGATAGGCAATAGGTCATTTCAAAACATGATAGCATAGGTACATAAACAAAACCAATTGACGCTAATAAATTCACTTTTAATATATGATGCTTATGCTCAAACACACACGCACACACGCATGTTTTGTGGCCGCATTCCCTGATTACACGGGTGTAAGTCGTTTACAGCAATACTATTTATTGTATCGTGCCATCTGAGTCGGTTGGCTTTCATATCACTCTCCGTCAAATCTTTCAATATGATTTCCTATTAAATTGTTGACGTTTTAACTGGGTACTCTTGAACTCTTTTCATATATTTAGATGTGGTTTGGACAGGAAAAGAAGGAGAAAAAAGGATCGGGAGAGGAGGAGTCGGAAGAAGAATCAGAATCAGAAGAAGAATCTGATGCGGAAAAGAAGTCTGGTGATGAGAAGGATGGCGAAAAGAAAGCAGAAAGCAAAACAAAAAAGAAGGTTTGTTGTACTCTATTACGAGCTGATTTTTTTTGCTGGAAGCTAGTCATGCTCATTTTGTAAAACAAATATGCAAGGAAATGTTTTTTGATTATAGTACCATATAGCGTATGATTTCCAAGGTCATGGTTTTTCTTCTATATTTCTGTTTTTTAGAAAGAAAAGGAAGAGAAGGACAAAAAGGATGATGTGAGCCTTGAGATTTTTACTTTTATTACATTGTTGATGTGTTTCTTTGATACAACTTAAGTCAAATTGATTCAATTATCCTTACTTATACCATGCTTTCGTTATTAAAATTCACCGACTCTAATCTGATCATATCTTTTTTTTTAACAGATCATTTTATAAAATGTTTCAATTAAAGAGTACTTTTAAGAGTACTTTTTAGTACTTTTAGTTGTTGCCTATACTCGTCCAGAAATGTTGATGTGGCCAAAAATTAAATGTTTTAGTGATGTGGTTGGGTAAACATAAATTTGATTCATATTAGGCCTAGTTCAAGTATGAAATAATTTACATATTTATTTATCACTGGCATCCTTTACCTTCTACACACTACTTTGAAATTCATGATATTTGATCGAATTTGATTTTTTTATGACATGGTGTATGCAACAATGCGCTTTATTGAACTAGCACTGGTTGCTTTCTATTGATAGGTTGTTTAAACATTTTCATCACGTGATTTTCATCAGCAGAGTGTGTTGTTAGGATAAGTCATCAAGTGACGAAGAAAGCGAAGATGAAGATGAAGATGGCAAAAAAGAGAAAAAGGAGAAGAAGGTTAACTATAATAATTAATTTTATTGTACGCTCGATGAAGCAGAAAAAACACTGATTTCATGTCTTAAATACTG
The DNA here is from genome assembly GCA_034695025.1 of Chamaedrilus cognettii. Classification (NCBI taxonomy): domain Eukaryota; kingdom Metazoa; phylum Annelida; class Clitellata; order Enchytraeida; family Enchytraeidae; genus Chamaedrilus; species Chamaedrilus cognettii. The sequence continues at coordinate 9,038 of JAQIWG010002187.1, read as the reverse complement.
AACTTGTTCTGTGCAAAAGCATGCTTTAGTTTTAGTCCATAATGCTAAGTGGCATTCGAGAACCATGAAATGCAAATAACATGCTCTGAAATCGATGCAATAACGAAGGCAGTTTCAAACAATTGATTTGGGCCGATAATTAACCGATTAACTGAAATTTACTATACGGCAGGTTTAATCAAAAGCTCATTGTTTTGCTAATTTGCCAATGCATGGCTAGTCTCTAATGATCCTAATTATTATGCACCTACACACAAAATGCAAAATAAAAATTAACTAAAAGTTGTTCAGTATATTCTGACATTGACGATATGTCGAATCGATAAAAAAAGTGTTTTATGATTTGTGAACGCTCGGTGAAAACGTACTCATAAGTGCCACGATGTTTTTTCGCTTTCTTTTGAACCAGGTTGCTGAAAAAAAGAAGAAAGATGACAAAAAGGACGACGCGGTATTGTGCAAATTTAGATCAACGTTGCTTCTTCCCAGCATTTTTTTTTTGTTAAGTTGCTTTCTCCTGGACCTAACGCTTTAATGAAAATGTATCTAATGATTGATAATGCATTGAAACCACTTTAGAATAAATAAAAGCACTGTATACATCTTATAATAAAAAGCTTGACTAATGTCGAGCATCGTTTCTTTTAGTAACAAAACGGACTTTTTTAAAGCGTACTAATTAGTATTAATGAAATTATTTTATTCTTTAAATAAAATTTTGCTGTTCGTTTGCTCCTGCTTCTTTGCTTTTTTGTTTCTGCTTCGTTGCTACGAGTTGTTTTATTTTTCTGCGCGCATTGACATATATGATGCTTTCTTGGCTTCCGCTATATAACATTGCTTTTAATGTTATACGCATAAAACGGCTACTGAACAGGAATCATCGTCATCTAGTGAAAGTGAGTCTAGCGAAGAAGAATCGAGCGAAGAGGAGGATGATGATAAAAAGAAATCTACTGCTACAAAGAAAGCTGCCGTAATGTATTTTTGTAATAGTTTTAAGTATATTTAGCGCTAGATGTAGATGCATTTAAAAATTGTAGGCTGTCAGTGTCTAGTCGTTCTGTAAAATTCAGCTAGCCTGCATGCGATTTTCACCGCTCCAATACGATTATTATATTTGTCGCAGAATAAGAGGTCATTCTAGACTACTTAGGGAGACTGTTGCAAAAGTAAATATGGTAAGCATGGAGAAAGCAGAAAAAGATATAGTATGGCAATTATAGTTAACATAATATGTATCTGCCATGATGATTTAATTTTAGAATTGATCTAATTGGATACTATATAATTTAGAACAAAACCTGCATAAAGATTAGTGTAATAAATTATAAAAACTATATACATTTATATGAATTGCATTAATCATAGTTAGGATGCCTTTTGCTGCATGACTTCAGTTACCCCCTGCGTGCATTCAGTTTTAAACTATAAATTTGAGTCTGAAAAGATAGTGTAGTTTGACGTTTGACTATATACATTGTACTCTTGTTTATTTTATTATAGGTTGTGTTTTGTGCTAAATGAATTGCCTGAAATGTGCTTGCTGAATTTTATTTCCGTGGCTCCAAAACCTTAACATCAGAGTGCAGAGTTATGCGAAGTGTAGGCCTAAATGTATAATTGACGCTCTATTTGTTAGTAGTGACAGATACGTGCTATGACTCTCTCAATTAAAAGCGATTGTATCAGTGTTATGTCAATGTTGTGGGGGTAAGAATATTTGGCTCTTTGTCTGATCCATTTGATCATTTATATTGAATCACTGCGCTTTGTCTTTATTTGTAAATTACGCAGTACGATACGGCCTAAGATTAAGTTTAATGATTTATTGATACTGATTGCGCTTTATGAGTTCAAGGCCATTTTTGTCAAGACTCTTGTTAGATGTGCGAGATAATATTTCTTTGTTACTGATAATGATTTCTATAAAGCTTACGTATATTTTCATATCATCATCATCACCATTCAAAATTCTATGAGCTTGTTAATTTTTCAAAACCACAACCGAATCAGTTTAAAATACTTGGAACATTATAGAAACGGGGAAGAAGAACATTATATCAAACTTGACGGAATGTTGTTTTAGTAAAATATGTTATTTCATTGTCAAGTCAATCGAAAGGATGCCAGTCATAAAATTGAGATATAATTTTAGTCTAGAATTGTTTTCAAATTTACTTTATCAGATGTTATAATATTGGTTCTCTTTCCTAAGGATTCGTAGCGTAATATTGTACTGTTGTGCACAAGCCTACTGCTCAATGTATATGGAATATAATTGTTGTATTGTTTATGTACAAAATTATATTTAATTTTTGATGAATATTGGTAGGATGCTAAAGAAAAAAAAGAAGATAAAAAGGACGAAAAGAAGGAGGTAATCCATGCTTTTTTTACTTTGTTGCTGCTGGATTGAAAACTAATTATTTTATTTTAATACCTTACTGGTTTTGCTGCATTATAGTGAAGAAAAATGATGAAATAGGATTCAAAATAGCGCCATCTTGCTAATGCATTTAACAAAATTATCCAACTAGGGATTGCAAAGTCAAAGTTGCGGAGTCGCAGAGTCGCAAAGTTGCAGAGTTGCAAAATGCATTTAAACTAAAATATCCAACTAGGGGTTAAATGACTGATTCATGAATCTCTTATTCATTATTCCACATCTATTTTATTTTTACCTTGAAGCTGAAATTTAAAATCTGTTAATACCTTTCCTAATGGATAGTATGCAGTAGTTACTGGTTGTAATTGCATATGATTTTGAGCCTTATACGGCACATTTGTATTTGCAATTGAGTATTTCTGACATTTTGACACTGTTCCGAAATTTAGGAATCATCTAGTGAAGAAGAGAGTGATGACGATAAGAAGAAAGAAGCAAAGAAGAAGGAAGACAAAAAAGTATTTGTGTTTATTTATGGTCTTGCATTCTTATTGGTCTTGAGAATACGCAATTTTATGAGGCGATGAGTTAGTGTGTGGTTGGCTATCACTATTGGAGTGCTTTAAGTGTTAAAATACCGTACATCTCTGTATACCTCTTCAATTTATTGAAATCTGTGCAGAAGTAAATATATTCTCCCCTTCCACATATTAAACACAGTGAACCAAAAATAACGTTATCTCACATTCACCTTCACTGTGCCGCAAACTACAAATGTTATTCAACTTACAAACAAATGTTCTACAGTGTTGAAGTATTATCAAGCTTAATAAGGGTTATGCTCAAAATCTAAAGTGCCCTCGTTCTGCATGATTAATAAAATACCCTATGGCATATGACTTTAGGGATATGAAAAATGTGAGATAACTTTCTTTTCAGGCCACCGTGTAGAGAGAAATTTTAATTGAGACTGATGTGCCATTGCGTCTGACGTGCCTTGCACCTTGCATTTTTGAGTGTTACTAACATTTTTTCCGATAAATTTATCCAATTAATTTTATAGGCTATATGTGTTTACAATGTAACATACTATCCCATAAATTTGAAATACAATGCTTTTGATATATACGTGTGTACAATTTGATAATAGTGTAGGCTACAGGCCAAGTGTTGCAGTGTTTTTAAATTGTGTATCTCAACTCAGTTTTGTGCCCTTTACTGATATTATGTCACATTTGAACGGTGTCGCTTCTCCTTTCATGACGTGCCACGTTTTTCGTACAATTTCAAGTAATTTTTGATATCGTAAATTTTAGCATTTGTCATTCTGTAAATATTATAATAAATGTCACCATTATAATACCCATTTCCTTTAATAAATGGCTTACTTTGATATATCCTAATAGTTATTATTTATCAGTCTCCCAAACCATATCTTCTCGTTTATTATATCGATTGCTGTGTGCTATTTGCTGTGATATTTCCCTTAATTTACATCAGTATCACTCCTTGGAATCAATCCTTCCATATATTTATGATAATTGGCTCAAATATTGCGTTCTCTTGGCTTCGTTTGATATTTGCTGTGTGTGACATTATGTTTGCATAGGATGCGAAATCAGATGCCAAAAAAACTGAAAGCAAGAAAAAGGACGACAGTTCAGATGAGGAATCTTCCTCTTCCGAAGAAACGTCTTCCGAAGAAGAATCATCATCGGATGATGAAAAGAGTAAAGTAAACAAAAAAGAGACGGACAAGAAAGCCACAGACAAAAAGGAGCCAGAAAAGAAAGCCGCAGACAAAAAGGAACCCGAAAAGAAAGCCACAGACAAAAAGGAACCCGAAAAGAAAGCCACAGACAAAAAGGAACCCGAAAAGAAAGTCGCGGACAAAAAAGAACCGGAAAAGAAAGTCGAAGTAAAAAAAGAACCAGAGAAAAAAATACCGGATAAAAAAGAACCTGAAAAAAAGCCACTGGAAAAGAAGGAACCAGAGAAAAAAACCGACAATATACCGCAGTGGAAAAAAGACCTGGAAAAAAAGCAACAATTAACCAAAAAAGAACCAGAAAAAAAACCATTGGAGAAGAAGGAGGCTGACAATGTGCCACTTTGGAAGAAGGAGCTGGAAAAGAAGCAATTAAATAAAAAGGAGCCTGAAAAAAAACCATTGGACAAGAAGGAACCGGAAAAGAAAATTACTGCAACAAAGGAGCCGGAAAAAAAACCAGTTGATAAGAAGGAACCAGAAAAGAAGGTTTTTTCATATAAATTTTTATTGATCAATTATTTCGCTATTTTTATCCCCTAGTTAGAAATTTTGCTTCTGCTTGATCTTATTTAGTTTGTCAAATTTGCATGTAGCCTATTCTTAGGCATCTAAAATTAGATTTAACTTTTTCAACATGGTGTTGAAATTAAGTCAATCTGTTAATATTTTGAACTTGTATCTTTTTGATATTATTTAAATAGATGATTATTATTTAGCTTCCTTTAGAATTGCTTCAATCATTGAAGATAAATATTTGTCCATAAATTCTCACTTTACCAATTTACATGTAACCTTTGACATTTTCATTTCATTTGACATATTTATTTTGATGTTTACACATATGTGACTCAAAACTTCAAATTCTTATTGAATCAATTTGAGATTTTGACCTGCAAAATTTATTTCACAGGACGAAGCTAAGCCTGAAGTTAAAGCCGAAGCTAAAGCCGAAGCTAAAGCCGAAGCTAAATCCGAAGCTAAGCCTGAAGCGAAGAAGAAAGAAGAAAGTTCATCGGAAGAATCATCATCAGAGGAAGAATCATCTGATGATGAAAAAGATAAAAAACCTGCGGATAAAAAGGTTCGTTTGCCTCAGTACTTCATTCAATGATAATCATCGACTGAAACTGAAATTTGGGGTGATAAAAATGAAATAGGTCTAAGGTCTTCTATATGATTGAACTGACAGAAACACACTGTGGATAAAAGCAGCTGTTAATTTGATCGACGAGTTAGCCTGGCCTTACTTTTTGACTGTCAGAACTATACCAATTGAAGCAAAATCAGAGTCTCTGAGTAAGTCTCGCTCATTGGAACAAATTTCATCTGTGACCTATCCACAAAACTATAATTATTATGTAGCATTTTAACATTGAGAGCAAAGCAGGTGTCACTCGCTGTTGATACACTGTTTTATCTATTAGTTTTGCGCACGCTGTCAAAACTTTTCGTTAAAAATCCTTTAAAAACTTGTAGATTTTGGCTTATTTGGATGTTTCCAATTTTTATGTTTCAAGGAGTAATTTATGTATATTGGTTTATATTATTTGACTGAGCAGAATAATATAGAGTTGTTGTTACAACTAAATATTACTGCCCTGTCTTTGATCTATTAACTTGCAGCCAGCCGCTAAAGAAGAACCTGCTAAAAAAGAAGAAGCGAAAAAGAAGGATTCAAGTTCATCATCTTCTGAGGAGTCCTCAGACGATGAGAAAGATGCCAAGAAGCCAGCAGCAGCGCCAGTCAAGAAAGAGGATGAAAAAAAGGTAGATCCAGGGTCTTTTGTCATGCTGTTCCTCCTCCCTGGTTGTTTTGCAGATGCACTGCGTCAGTTTATTTGCACATGTGGGCTCGTGCGGTGACAGTTTTGTTTCATTGTTCTGATGCAGTTTTGGCTGAATATTTTGAGGCTTATGAACTTTTGTTGCATTTCGTAGAACACCTTATGAAGTCTAGGCTATACATTGTGGATGTTATAGTGAATGTGTGCAGTCATAACGATTGCCATTTGATTGCCCATATGTTTTTCTGATGTGTGTTCAATGCTGGATCTTAATATTTTCTTTTACCGAAGTATATGCATTGTAGAAGTGTATGATGAAGTATATGAAATGTAGATGATTGTAGTTATAGTGTTCCGTTCCAGTTAGTAGTCACTAGTAACTTTCAATTATACTGTTTTCGGTAATTGCCATGGATCAGATTCGTGGTAAGGTAGCTTATATTATAAACTTGTGGTTGAGTCATTTAGTAGTTGAGTACCGGTAGTGGTGATATAGTGTGCTGTTTGCTTGCTTGTTTTGATTGGCATTTATTTTGCATCGTTTTGGTGTTGATCATCATTGCCATGCATGCCGAATATTTAGTTGCCTGCGAAAAAGTCTTCTTCAGAGTCGTCATCATCTTCTGAGTCTTCGTCTGAAGACGATGAACCCAAAAAACCGGAACCAAAGGTAGAGGTTTGAAAAATGTGACCATGTTGCAATTGTACGACTCCGACTCAGTGTATTGTTAGGCTGCTATTTATTGTAGACTCAAATTTGTCTATTTTGTAAGTTATAGACAAATATATAAATACTGACACGATATAAAATATTGATATGTTGTGGAGTGTAGGTCTACTGACTTAGTTGTATTTTTGGACTATAATATAAATGCCTGATCAAAATACAAGTTTAAATGAATTATTTGCTTGATTAGATGTGCAAATAGTCAGTAGTGTTTGTTTTGTTGCAGATAAATTTTTTTCAAAGTCTTTGCATCTACACATCTGGTTATAATCTAGAAATATAGAATTAATAAAGATAGTATAAACTTCTTGCTCACTGGCTTATTAGAAGGAAGAAAAGAAGGAGGAAAAGAAGGCGCCGGCCAAGAAGGAATCGTCCTCTGAAGAATCTTCCTCAGAAGAAAGCTCAGACGAGGATGACAAAAAGAAAAAAGATGACAAAAAAGAAGCAAAGCCTGAAGAAAAGAAGGTATATTTTGACTAAGTAATCAACAAAAAAGTTACAAATTGATAGTTGTTTTTTAAACAGTTGTTGGTTTTGTAATCAAATAAATTTTGATTTAATTTTGAAAAATACAAGTCAATGTTAAAAGAATGGTATTTTAAAATGCAATTAGATTGAACGTCAGCTAAATTACAAGATTTTTCATAGTTATTGCCAAAAATTCACTCTTCACACAGCCTTTATAATGAAGAAGCTGTGAAACTTGTTACCTGTTGTATTATAAAATATGGCAGAAAACTGCTTTTATGGTACCTTCAAAGTTCATTGCGATATAGGAACTAGTCTTCATAAGTTCTGTAGAGATCAGAAAGTTAATGTAATAACAAACCTAGGCCTATATCAATCATTCTGAAAGATCTTTTGAATCATTAAAATTAATACCTCATTGATTTTGCTGCATTATAGCAAGAAAAATGATAAAAAAGCTTCAAAATAGCGCCATGCCAGACAGACTCGTCGAGGCTCGCTGCGTGTCGAGGAGGAGGCTGGAGTGGATGCTTTGCTAAGCAAAGTCACAAAGTCTGCTTAGGACTTCGCCACTTTGAGACTTTGCAACTGTCGCAAAGTCGCAAAGTGCATTTTTACTAAAATATCCGATAGGGGTTAACATAATTTATGAAAGATTTTGAATCGTTATTTTAAATCAATAGCATGAAATTTAGTACAATGTCTGTGGCTACATATCAATCTAGTTATGTTTCTTTTATGTATCGTGTTTAGCCGGAAGCCAAGAAGGCGGCAAAATCTTCGTCGTCATCCTCATCGTCTGAAGAAAGTTCTGATGAAGATGACAAAAAAAAGCCTGCAACGAAAACAGAAGAAAAGAAGGATGCTAAATCTGATGCAAAGAAAAAGGTTTTTACAAGAGCATTTTTACAATTTGAAATTGACACGTTATTTTAATTTAAATTGGATATTGGTTTGTCGAATTTTTAGAGTTTATTGATTTTTAGTGCTGAATGCTTTCAATATTGTCATTTATATGGGCTCGGGTTTCGACGTACCGTAGTTTTGAGGATATATCCATTCTGCAATCCATATGTAGTCCTGCCGTGTTATGGGCTAGTTTTTGAAGTGGTTTAGAATGGTAGACCTTCTTTGTGAGAATCTAACGTTACGTCAAATCCATAACCACTGCGAATTATATAGAGTGCAAATTTATCAAACACCAGCTACAAGTGTCTTCTCAATCACACAAATTATTTTATATCTTTAAGAATTTGTTATATATCTCTGCGGCAGTACACTATATATCTATATCTATTTGAATTTTGGTACAATATATATTTTCAATATAAACGTCTTAATATGTGCAACGTGTAATAAATATACGAATGATGAACAATCTAATAGAAGAATTTTTCAGGAGTCGTCGTCTGAAGAGAGTTCGTCAGATAGTTCATCGGAAGAATCGGACTGAGCCTGAGAACCAATCAGAATTAAGCAGTAAGTGTTGAAATACAAATCGTGTGCAGCTGCACGCGCAGGGGGCTGCATGCGCAGGGGGGGGATGGGGGTATGCGCTTCTGTTAAAATCTGGAGTTGAAAATTTAATTCTGTTGGTAAATGCTAAGACAACTAGGATTATGCTAAACAGGAACTATTACAGGATTAAACTTGATACGCCCAATGTACGGTTTTTAAGTTATAGAGCATGCAGGAGTACTGTTTACAAATGATGATCTTTTGAATGGGTCGCAGCCATTTTAAAACATTGATATTTTATACCTGCTGATTAATTGCTGATATTGTAGCTTTTATGGAAGTTGTGCAGTATTTATTGGCTTTGTGAATATACACCGTGGTTCAATAAAAAGTAAGCCAGAATGTTTATTTAATATATATATAATTTACCCGATCTTA
>JAQIWG010002186.1:0-21244 GCA_034695025.1 Chamaedrilus cognettii | reverse complement strand
TGACGAGATCATCAACAGTGTGACGAGATCATCAACAGTGTGACGAGATCATCAACAGTGTGACGAGATCATCAACAGTGTGACGAGATCATCAACACTTATATCGACTACTTTTAGCAAAACTTCAAGCTGCTGTCATGCATGAACTAAATCAGGCGCATGATGCAAGAATAGCACAAGTTGCAATAATTTAAGATCAAGCTCGCGGACAGTCAACAGCGATACTTAAAGCGCAATAAATATTTGTGTGTAAGTTTACTATTGAAACAAATACGCAAGAAATGTTAGCCAACAAACAAAAGCGATAATACGGCTAACATAAGATCTCATGAAACAATCGGAGCCCTGTGATTGGTCAGGACTCTGAGCCAGGACCGACCTTGGTCGGCTTGTTGCCATGTCGGGTTCTTCTTCCGCCTACTTCTTCTTCCTCCTGAAGCTTTCGCGCCAAGTCGGCATCGTCCATCTGAGCATAGCGAAACAATGCAATCGCGTAGCAAATACAGCAGCCGATATCTAGCAAATATATGGCATTCGACATCCAGCAAAGAAACGCCAGTCAACAATTAGCAGATACATTGAAGTGGACATCCTGCGTTCAAACGCCAACAATTCAACATTTCGCACTCGGTTCAAATCGCCTGCTTCCTGAGATAGCAGACTTCATAATAAATTACCAGATACCACAAAATTTGACACAAAAATACAAACGCATACGAGAGATTCTTCAAGAGGAAACATGCATGGCATCATGACCCTCCAATTAAAAAAGAAAAATAATTACATATAATACTATACAGTGACACACAAAGATTTACTATCACTAACTGTATCTAACAGACAAAGAGCAATAAGCAGTTAAATCCACACTAAGAAACTCCTCGCTAGTCATTCACGCACACAGTGCCTAGACTTAGCAGGTACAAAAGACCCTCTACAACGCAGACATCCAACAACGCACAAGATGGCCGCCGGTCTGTCTCACACCCTACCTGCTCGTTCTCTGAACTGGCCTCACTGTCCCGCGCAGCCTGCAACCAACAAGTACACCATAAAAAATGAATCATTCACACTCAACCAATGGACGCAAATCATGCGGTGTTAGTTGTTCAAGTAGTGCCATCTACTGGCACCAGCGGAAAAGATCTCCAAGATTAACAGAAGACCATTATACTGTACAATATCTAATCAATCTTCTCACATTTGATTCAAAATGATAAATCATATTTTTACTATTTTTCGCATTCAATTTTTGTTAAATAATTGCTTAGATACTCATAACTGCTTAGATAGTACTCAAATATGTCATGGTCAGGAATCAGAAGAGATGTAATGACGAACCTTTGAAGGCTTGGCGCGTTTGGGTGGCGGCTGCAACACAACACAGTCACAGATGGCATCAGCGCCATCAAATACTGAATATAATAAACAAAGTCTGTTCTATTTTTAATAAACAATCATATTGCCCACACCGCGCTACTCATCGTTCCATGTTCATGTCGTGTATTGTATGTAACATAGCGTTACTGAAACATTAAGGCTGCAGTAGGTCTGAAATGATAGTACGCGTATAAGTCATGCAATAGGCCTATATATTAATTATTAGCAATAAAAGATCAATTTTTTACTGAGCCGCTCAAATTCGTACAACCTTCTGGAGAACGCAGACCAAAATCACATTCTTGCACGGATACTCCACGCGCTCTTTAGTGGGCGCTTCCTCAAGCCTAATCTGCCCCATGGCGACATCAGGAGCTGTGTAATGTCATATCCTACACAATACGGACACAAATGAACAAACCAACCTCATCCTCAGGTTCAGAGCCTGAGCTCGCACTGCTTCCCTGCTCCTTCGCCGTCCGACCATTGGTCGCAGACTTGGACTCGCTCTCCTCCTTGACCGTCGTGAGCCTGACGATCTGCTCCAGGCTGATCTTGTCGATCTCCGCCTTCCTGTGAGCGCGTCAACCACACGACTCGTATGACAATCAGCATAGTGACATAATTATGTCAAGTTAACTTAATTGCATTTATGAAAGCCACTTAGAGGCTCCAATAGCCACTTAGAGGCTCCAATAGCCACTTAGAGGCTCCAATAGCCACTTAGAGGCTCAAATAACCGCTTAGAGGCTCAAATAGCCACTTAGAGGCTCCAATAGCCACTTAGAGGCTCAAATAGCCACAGAGGCTCCAATAGCCACTTAGAGGCTCAAATAGCCACTTAGAGGCTTCAATAGCCACTTAGAGGCTTCAATAGCCACTTAGAGGCTCTTACATTAGCCTAAAATCAAGGATCCAGGGCTGCAGCATACAAAATATTTCATATTTTAACGTAGCGTATAGCCAGGCTTACACGAGCACACTGACAAGCACCTGATTGTCTGTTCCACACACCTATCACACCTATGACACACAAGTTTTCGCGTAGTTGCCCGCGCCGATTTAAATTTGAAGTTTTCGCGTTTCTTACAGTGCGTTTATATATAGGCGGACCGACCTGCTCATGAGATCCCCGCCATATTTCTCCTCCAGCTGCTTGCGGATCTTTTTTGATGTGACCGTAGTAAGATCTGAACTCTGGAGGATTTCTGCAGTCACACAGCAGCACAAATATCACGCGCCATATCATCATTTTAACCGTTATCTTTCACTTTACGCCCCGTTGTAAATACCCTGATAGCACAAAGCTACCCCCTACAAAATGATAGTGATTAGTGATTACCGACACAGTTATCGTATATTAGCAGTTACCTAGGCCTATTTCATTGATGCAAAACAACAACGGCAACCTGCAACAGATATATACCCTTCAAACATTTTCACAAATTAACTATTTGCGAAAATAAATTAAATTTTAAATGATACCCAATAGAAGCATGGATCGACCCCTGAGCTGATTACAACACACGAATCACGTAATTAGGCGAAATAGTCAATTCGGCAACCTCCGATATCCGTGCAAAGCTGCGTGGATGTTAGCGACTCCATGTTGTCGACGCGTTTGTCCTTAGTCATGCATTTTTCTCTGTAGAGCACAGAAATTGACCAAAGTTGTAAAAGCATTGACCAATGAAATTTGTGTAAAGTTTTAGGCACTCTCTTTGTTACGCATTAGTATTGGACACACCAAAGAATTGTTTAAAATCTAGTTGAGATTCAGTTGTATTTATTTTGTTACACTAAAAACTGTGCTTAACTCCAACATGGTGTACGGCTAACAACCAATCACACGGAGCTCAAAGCTCACCCGAGCAAGTCGGTAATAAAGAATAGACCTACAGCCCATAGCTCCCTGGGCGTGTCGCAAAAGGCGACTAAGGAAGGGGAAGCGTTTCTGTCGATGCTCATCTTTAGTTCGAGAGTCATATTCAGCTCAGCGACGGTTCGATTTGTTTGAATCACGTCAGCAATAATGATTATATGTGCATAATGTCAGAACCTAGCTAGGATTATAACTCATTGACATAATAATAAAAAGCCTAGGTTTGTATTTGACTATACTCAAAAAACTATTTTTCTAGTAGTGTCGCAAAAGTGTCACACTAACTGGGGACATGGCTACACTGTATACAGCGATAGAGCTATATAAACAGACGACATTGCTCAATGCACAGGCTAGACGTCGAGCTAACCGGCGGGTGTCTATAGTAGGCTACAGTACTGCGATTGTCTATAGCAGGTTAGGCTTGAGTGGTAGGCCTTGCCTTGTCCCTGTGCTATAGTGGGACTGGGCCGATTTATTGTTTTTTTGCACGAGGTTGACCCGATGCTCTAGGTGACGTAATGTAGGGTATGGGCACCGGTGCTATCATTTTGAGTGTAGTCGGTCGCTATTGTAGGTGTGCAGTTTTTGTGCACTCTTACTGGCTGCTGGCCTGGGTCATAGGCCGAATGTAGGCCTGTCCTCATTCATGCGTAGCGCCGAGGACCACGGTTAATGCTCAGTACGCCTATTTGCGGAGAGAAGAACCTAAATAAAACGCGTTAGCTTGTTTGCATGTAGGCCTTTTGAATAAACATGCGTTACAATGTTTTTTGCTACCCTGACTCATTTCCTATTCAACCGATTTCCTAAACCTAGTTACTAGTAGTTATCCTTTTGTTGCGTGCGATGAATAGAGTGTGGGAGGTGCTGCAGGCCGGTGCGAGGATGCTGCCCGAGGTAGCGGCCCTGGTCTCCCTGTCGGGCCACACGCTCGCCTGCCTGGCGGGCCTGCTGCTGTCTGCCTATGCTCTCTACGTAGAACGCATGCGACACAGGTATAGGCCCCCACTTGACAATTGATTTCGGCTAGTTTCAAATGTATAGTTTAGTGCTGTCTTAAAATTGAAAAAGTTCTGCAGATTTTGTTTCAAAAATTTATACTCAGATAACAAATTGACTGCACAGTTTTCATGCGTTTAAGTTTCAATTTGGCAACTAAATCAGTGTGAACAAAACACATAATCCACCAACCGAAACGTAGGCTATAGCCTTAGAGTAATCATGCCTTGCCCACGAATCAAGTAAGATAAGATACTTTTGGTCATGGTCAAATAGCATCAGCCCTAACATATTTTTGTGCAGTAGTTTTTATGTTTCAACTTGGCAAAGTTTAGAACAGAGAACTTTTGAAATACTATCGTGCATGAAAGGATGGCGTCACGTTATGTTGCAGCAATCCAAAGTATGTGGCAGCGTGCGACTTCAACGAACACATGAACTGTTCCAAGGTCCTCACCTCCGAGTAAGTCTATACCCTGAGTAAGTTTATGCTCTGAGTGCGCGTATGCTCCACACTCTCCACAAGTATCCAATTGGCGTAAAATTAAGGATTGTTTTGTATCGTTAAAAATATTAGCGTAAATTATTTAACTAGCTCTGGAGCTTTACCCTATACTGAAATTGGATAAGCACTGATATGGGTCATCAGTTGACTTGGGCCTGCTTTGCTTACATGCCTGCTTGACTTTTTTGCTATGCTTATGAATTACATCACACACCATGGTTGCATCGTATAGACTAGGCGCTGTGTAAAACCTGTGTTGTTGGGCTCCCATGCAGGTACAGCAAGGGATTTGGTCTAGTCAAGCATCTGGTGGGAGAGGGGCACTTCCTCAACCTGCCCAACTGTCTCACGGGAATTCTCTTCTACCTTCTGCAGCTCGCCCTCGGTACTACACATCTTTTATATTCACACACATATTCTGTGAAAGTAGTACACTGTAGAAACAATATTAAGGAAAGTGAAATAGTACATGAATGCTTCTGCAACGGTCAACTAATCCAGAAGAAAGCATTAATTCGTTTTATTATGAATGTATTCATACTTAAGATGAGCTTTTTTGATTTGACAAGTAATAGGGCCTACAACGTAAATCGTTAAATTGTGAACGTTAAATTTTTAATCGGTTATTTGAACGAATGGTACGCCTATAATGGAATGCAGTCTTCCATTGAAGTGATGAGTGAATTTAGCGTTGTACAAAATCTATTACTAACTAATCAGGATGAAATCAGTTGCAGTTGGATAAACAAGTATTTTGTGCATTATTATGTGGCAAGGAGGCCTACTTTCTGACTGCTAGCCTGCGGTGTTTATTGTTGAACTTAAGAAGCCATGTAACATATTCATGTCTAATCGGTGTTTGTAGGACTTGAGCAATATCCTGCGGCTGTCAATCAGCAAAATAACAATTGCACTTATCATTTCCTATGAGAAACCGAACAAAAATCTAATTTCCTTTATTCTTCCGCTGCTCTATCGCCAGTGCCCTACGTTATGGTTGCAGCTCAGTGCGGCGGCAGCAGTCTGGCCACACAGGCGCTGTTCGCCAGCAGCGTAGCGTCGTGCATTGGCTGCCTGTATCTCGCTTACATCCTGGCGTTTGTTCTCAAAGATTTCTGCGTCGTCTGCGTCGCCACTTACGTTGTGAACTTTTACCTACTATACGACACCTATTATAGGCTCTACTAGCCGCTGGTCTGAATGGAACTATGATTTGTATCACAGGGCTTCAGCTTTGGGAGTCGATTTGCGCCAAACTAAGGGTTATCAATTTGGAATTGAACATTACTGGTGTTGAAAATATGGGGTTGTAATAATTTATTGTAAAAAAAGCGCTTAAAATTAGGGATATGTGTCGAGCTGTCAGTTGGCAACCCCAGAAAAACATCCTTTTTGAATCAAATCGCAGCGACTTCTGTTTATTTGTGTTCAGTGTGTTTTGTGTTAAAACTCGCATAGATTTAGTGACTGTACTGATATTGTTGAATAACAGCGATAGACTATGTCTTTAAATATCAATTCATGTGTACGTGTACGTGTTAACTGTCATTATGATACAGTTGTTCCGTCTTCTAGAACCAGTTGTTGGGGTAGTAATTACTGCGAAGAACGTATTGTGATGTGCATTATCAGGGACTGTAAGGAAATTGGATATTGACAAGACTTCGTTGGAAAGGCTATGGCAATCAGGCTCGACAGGTTAGATACTTAATACTGGCATTCACGATGGCGAGTTAACCTCGAGTTGGTCAATCGGCGAGTTGAGAGTAACCGTTATCAATCTCCTATGCCTAGCGTGACGTCACACAATTAATGGTGAATACCGATATTAGTCACGTGACCAGGACTAATACGGCTGCGTTATTCTGTCACAGTAGCGTTGCGAAGCGCTGGCAGCGCTCAACCTGGCCTACTGTCTACACACACGTGTAGTCCAATAATTATTGGACTACACGTGTATTTTTCAATCCCGCATTGATTATAATCAATGCGGGATAGAAAAATATTCTAGGAGACAAAATGACGTGTAAGCTACACGCAAGCTGACAGGCCTGCATGCTAAAGGTCTGGTGTGCTTGTTTATAATGCGAGCTAATCATCGCTGTAGGATTATTTAATAACTTGTTTTTTTGTATTCCACATTTAATAGATTATCAAGTAATCGCGATAAAACATACAAGAAACGAATCCTATGCAATACCTGCGTAATGATACAAATATTGTTATATAACGTAGTAATGTAAAAAAAATTTGATCGGTGGCATCTTTTCAGCAGATTTCTTTGGATAAAAATTAATGGGGGGGCAAAATCTTCACTATTTTTAATGTTATTAACTAAACGTCATAGACGTCCTAGGCCCTCCGAGGCGATGTAGTGTAACCAGTAGCCTAACCATTTGAGCCTAAGTCCTTCCCGCAATTAGGCCGTAGTATTATTTTAGGCTATTTTTTGTAAGAGATAGCCCCGAAACAGGTAAGAAACGCTTCAGGTCCATCGAAATAAAATAGGCTATTATAGGCTTCAAGGGTAGGCCTATGCCTTTGCTTTAAAATCCAAAATCGATTTCAAATACTGTAACCTGGTTAATCATTCAAGCGAAGAGTATGATCAGATTTGTTTTTTTGGGGGGGGAGGGGAGTGGGTGGCTGAGGGAGTAGAAGACAGTAAAAAGGCCTTTAGGTCTATGTAGACGCAATTAGTATGAAAAAGAGAAGATACCAAACGCGTAGGCCTCTTAAACTGTTTCCGGTAGAATTAAAATAGTGCACGTTGTCATGGTGACAGACTTCATCAAAAATCTTAATGTATCTTAAAAGCGAATATTTCTTAAGTCTTCCTTGAACGATTCAGTTCGGACAACTCGACAGCCTAACTGAATGATCCGAGAAAGTAACATTTGACGTGTGATAGCCGTGATAGATTAGATTGCTCGCATTCTGTACTTACTTTAGCAAGAATGTCGGATAACGGATCCTATAGGGCCAAGTAAGTCGACATTCAAGTTCAGTGTTTTAAATTCTGTTGGCGGAAAAATATATAAAATTATAATCTTCTAGCATTGCCGAAAAATATTTATTAATAGAAAACTGCTTCAACATTTTCGCAGCGCTGTCGAATGTCTTTATTTCACTGATCTGTCTCATTGTCTGCATTAAAAGCACAGCCTAATGCGCTTCTTAGGACTAGGATTTTGTGAAAGTAGGTCATAGCACGCGTCGTTGTTACCCTTTCTGAGCAACACCCCGATATAATTTTTGATCATGCCGTATTGAAAGTTAAATCTATTTAAGTCAAACATCCCTTTGTGTATGTTGGTCAGGCGAGAGGAACGTAGGGGAAGCATGGCGTCCATAACAAGTTCCGTGAGTCACGAGTCTCTCAACCGGTCGAGCATCGTCGCGGACCAGGGGCGCTCGGCGCTGCGCTCCCTCAACCAGCAGACCTTTGTCGCCGCCAGCGCAGAGGCCATCAAGCTCATCGAGTCTGTCGGTATGTACCCCTTGCAGGCTGGGGAATAAAGAATTGGCTTGCAGCCCAGAGCTCACAGGGCGATTAAGGACTGTAAAGAGTGGTCCTGTGGTGGCTCTCTTGCTTAGAACCGGACTGTAGATGCTACACACGGTTCCTAAACCACAAAAAAACAAATACTACACATAAGATGTTAACGCTACGTTATGTGAATATGTTATTTTCAAATTTGTATTATCAGTTTTAAATCATTTTATTGATTTATGAAAAATGTGTTGAAAAATGATTTTACTATACTTATACACTACAGGCATACATATAACAGGCAGGCCTAAGATGCTGAAACACCTTGCAGCCCATTATCTAAGCTACAATACAGCACGTTAGAAAAATGCGTCAGTGATGCTGTAAAACAAACAGTGGCTTGTTGTTGACACTAATCGGCAAGTATGCGCCCCTCGCTGGCTGTGGGTGGAAGAGCTGCGAGTGTGTTGCTCTCAGGGCTGGAGGACGAGGAGAAGTTCCACTCGGTCCAGTTTGACGACCACCTCGTCATCGTCTCTGACCTGGGTACGGAGGTCGGGGAACTGACCGTGTCCGTGACTGCAGCACAGTATCGAAACGTGGGCGAATGTCTCAAGGTCAGGCGCGCATGGGGAACAGTGGAGCGATAATAGAGGAGTTGTCTATGTAACGTCACTTTGATGAAATCAAGCCAATCATAGAATGCCATGATTTAATAATTTGACCGATTTATGAACCGATAAGTTAGCGTCAATGCTCCGTGTTTATTTATCGTTTTCAATCAAATTGGCCGCTAGCCTGTTGGCACGTAAATTGACAAATTTGAAAGCTGCAAACTTTAGAAGCTGTTTATGGGTTGACTTCAGATTCAGCTGCATGCCCTCTATCAAGGTGGTTCTGTGCAGGTTACTGCGGTCAGCAGCGGGCTGATAGATGGCGTGCCGTGTGGCGCACCCTCTATCAAGGTGGTTCTGTGCAGGTGACTGCGGTCAGCAGAGGGCTGATAGATGGCGTGCCGTGTGGCACGACAGTGACAGCCTTTGTGAGCAAACACCTCCTCACCCTCGAACAACAGCATCACGAGTTTGTGCGGGTAACCCTACCCAACTCAACCCTAACAGTATTCATAGCCTTTTTAGTGAATATGAGCCCAGTAATGACCATAAGGGTGACACCTTTTGCATCGAGGTAGTCTTTGTTTCATTCACAAGTTTCTATCTACTCGTTTTTGCCTTTTATATTATTAAATTGAGGGCAACGAAGTTTGTCATGCTGAAGCTAGGCAGGCATCCAGGATGACCTAATTTATGCTGTTATAGCTAAACAAGCATCCACATTGACCCAGTTTCTGGTGTTGCAATTGGACAAGCATCCATGTTGACCCAGTTTCTGGTGTTGCAGTTGGACAAGCACCCGGTGGATCGGCGCACGCTTATCCTGCGCAAGGATGACCACTTCCTCGTCGAGCTGTTTGTCATGAACGAGGAGGTCCCTTCTTTTTCTTCTTATTTGTTTGTTAACGTTGTTAGTTAGATAGGGCAGATTTAATGATTTGGCTTGGCTGAATATTTGTCATTTGACCCCAGCAGCAGACTAGGCTGCTCTATAATCCTCGTCACTCTCAACTTTTGATATAATATATTAAAAGTTCACAATGGCTATGATATATAGGCGATGATTATATTATATTAGAGATATTATATCTAGGTTGGTTTCAATATCACTATCAATCTATATTCATACAAAGATTGCGATGAGCCAAAGAAATAATTTTGCGGATTAATATGACGCGTTAGTAATTGTTAGCGTTATACACATTTATGTTACATGCTGTTATGCGCTATTTGACGTGTGCTTTGTAACCGCGCGTTGGTGTGTGACTGATTGCAGACCACACACCACCGCACACGCACCTTTAGTCATGACGAGATGAGGGGCGTCCTCCCTGAAGGTACTTTCACTTTTCTCCCCTTCGTCCTGGGTTACGACCAATTCCATATTGATGGTGGCCCATGGCGAAGGGAGGTCCCCGATGACGTCCTCGACGCCGAAACGGACTATAAACCCACTATTATTATTTCTACATTCAATCTGAAGCTTTGCATAAGGGTTAAAATGTTTTACCGATTGAAATAAAATGATTCAACGTTATTTAAAATATATATTTTATACTTTCAATTCAAGAGTAGCAGAATCCCCGTATCTCGTGTTATTTTTACAATTTAAGCGTTTCATTCCAAGTTTCATATCTTGTTGTTTTTCTGCACGAAATTAATTTATCAAATCACCGTCGCTTAAATCTCTGGCCGCGCGTGATTGGCTGGCGCAGGGTCGAGCATTATCCTCGAGCGTCTGCTCATAATGAACGGTCTGCTGAAGGAGAGCATCGAGCTCGCATCCATCGACTCTGAGATACAGCTCTGCTACGTCACCTATGTCAGTTCTGTTTATCTGTAACCTTTCACAATCACGCGGGCTTGGTGAGAACTATTGAGATAAATGCGTATTTTGTGACAGTACAGTAATATGTTCCGTAAAATAACTTCCACATCAGCTGCCAAATTGAGCGCGTTCCTATAGAATGCTTCATTCCACTGCTGCATTCTGATTGCTTAACTCATAGTGATTCTTTATTTCAGAACCCTCAGCCCAATGGTGCTGTGGTGCTGTGGTGCAGACCCCTCAGCCCAACGGTGCGGAGGTGGTGGAGGACATTGAGGTGGAGACCATCTGCATTGAGCGCACGCTCTTTCCATACGAGAAAGAACCTTGCGCCTGGCGCTCCTCGTACACCAAGGAAGGGTACATACTACTTCTTAGTCTGAGCTACTGCTGCACCATGGAAGGGTACATAGTGTGGGCTCCTGCTTCACCAAGGAAGGGTACGTACTACTTCTAAGTCTGGGCTCCTGCTGCACCATGGAAGGGTATATAGTCTGGGCTCCTGCTCCACCATGGAAGGGTACATAGTCTGGGCTCCTGTTCCACCAAGGAAGGGTACATACTACGTAGTCTGGGCTCCGGCTACGCTAAGGAAGAGTATTGTAGTCTGGGCTCCTGCTTCGCAAGGAAGAGTATTATACTACCTAGTCTGGGCTTTGTTTGCACAGGGATGTAATCAATGCGGAGATAAATATCAATAAATGTAAACGTGATGCGTGTAGTAAAAAAGAAAACAAAAGTTAGAGTTGCGGCGCTTGTGTGTGACAGGCTGCTGGTGAAGAGGTACCAGAAGGGAGCGCCAATTACTATGAAGATCAAATCCAAGGGCGCCCTGCTCACGACAGCCATCGGTGGGTGGTCTGCGACAAAGTTTCTTGGGTTTTTCTTTGCTTGGCTTGGCAGAGAGCCAGATCCTATTGGACAATTATTGTTCATGTTGTGGCGGCCTCCCTCTCTGCTGGTAGATCGTTCTTTGGTATTATAACGCGCTAAGAAAGAAAAACGCTGTTCAGTAGCTGACAATGCTTTCAAATTGTGTGACTGCGTGTGTGTACTACAATTTGTGGCTGGGTGACGGTGAGGGTGTGTGTGTGTATGGCTGTGTGACTGCGTGTGTGTGTGTGTCAGACGAGGAGAACGAGAAAATGGTTGTGGTGCTGAGGGTGTGTGTGTATGTGTGCTTGCATGTGTGTGTGTGTGTCAGACGAGGAGAACGAGAAGACAGTGGTGGTGCTGACGGTGTGTGTGTGACTGTGTGTGTGTGTGACTGCGTGCGTGCGTGCGTGTGTGTGTGTGTCAGACGAGGAGAACGAGAAGACGGTGGTGGTGCTGAGGGTGTGTGTGTGTGTGTGACTGCATGCATGTGTGTGTGTGTGTCAGACGAGGAGAATGAGAAGACGGTGGTGGTGCTGAGGCCGCTCAACTGGCAGGAGGATATTGAGATGTCGTCCAAGTTTAGCGACAGACAGGTCTGCAGCCAGCCCGCACTCTGCACTCTAGTCATCAGCCTCATTCACATTAGAGCGCGAGCCTACATGTGCACAGAGCAACGCTGTGTACAGCCACTTCTTTTGTTCGTTCTCTTTCTGTTGGGTCTTATTCACCTTGGGCCCACTGATTTAAAAGGGTTTTCGATTCATCTGAGTATCAAACTGCAAATGAAACCCCACTTTACCCCTAACCCTAACCTCAATGATAAACCGAACCAAATCTTATCCTAACCCTTATATAATTTGTGGGACTATAGCGAATGTGACAAATGTATATACACAGCTGTGTGTAACGCGCGTAGCCGTGTGGTGCGCATACCTGCCATGTGTAACGCTACACTGAGTGTGGTGTGCAGGAGGAACTGCGCGCCAGTCACAACGCGTACCTACGTGAGCACCCCGACGCGCAGAACCTCGTCGCGGACTTCCTCCAGCTTGTCCTCATCCGCCGCCCCGATGACGTCATCGCCTTCGCCGCTAACTATTTCGGTGCGTTCTCCAACGCAGCGTTCTGGCGTGCGCCCGCGCCCTGCCAGCTCAACAGCACGCGGCCCGAGGCGCACCCGGCGTGTCGCACCAACCAGCGCATCCAGTTCCTCTCCAAGAGCGCTCCCGAGGAGGATAATTAGGCTGGGGGGGAGGAAATTAGGTGAGGGGTGGTGAAGTGAGGGAATGTTAGGGGATCAACGATTGGACTGGTGAAAAATAGCAGGGGAAAATTATTTGAGGGAAAGTTAGCAGGAGTAGTTTTAGACATTGTAGCTCAGTAAAGGATTGAGGATTATTCGTTGTATAGACAGATTCTATCGGATTGTGTCTGTTTTCTCAGTATTAATGACTGGCATGTAATGTATATGAAACTGTTGAGAAAACACTGAAGCATGTGAATTGTACATTTCAACAAGGGAGATGAGCGAATGTTTCGGAAGGAACGGATTAGTGTGAGACACAACAGTGTCCTTGACATTTGCATGGGGTAGTGCGATGATTTGTTGGGTACTCGAGTTCTATTTACGCTCACAAAGGTTTGTCTGTAAATGTACCGTTCAAATTAAACGTTAGATTTCACAATTTAGACATTTCAGTGTCTATTGCCATAGATAGCTTCATTATGACATGTTTAATCTGGTCTCTTTTGTTGTCATTTCGGTTAAAGGCTTACAAAATGAGACGTCTTCCAAGATACAACATTGCTAAAAAACACTATGAAGTCTAGTTATAGAAATCCAATGTGGTAAATTAAACAGTATGACTCCGTGAGCTTCTATCACTTTAATCATTGATATATATCTTAATCTAGAGCAATCAATGGACGTCAAACAAGGCGGTTAGTTAGTTACTTGAACCAATCAAAATATCAAACCAATGATGCAATGTCCTTTTGTCATCGAGTCTACAATCAAACTGGGTCAATCAATTAGGATTGCTTTCATCACCAGTTCCAAGTAGCTGCTGGCTATACTTCATTAAGACACTGGTTAGGCTGTCAATCCGATTCACCGGGTTACTGCTGCCTAACACATGGGACTTGTGTCATACGCTCGCTTCCATCAGCTCTATCGTATTGCCTGCAATCAACAAATAATATATATAGCTGGTTTCATTCTTAAACGTTCTCCTCGGCGTGAAGGAAACGTTTTAAGGTATTTCGTAATATATCGTCTAATGGATGATTTTTGGTTTACTTACGAAGAGTAAATACAGTAATGCTATTGCGATTAAATTTTGTCTACGTACGTGTGCTCAAAGTATGCGTATCATTTTTCTAAGGCACAGGAAGAAAACAAAATGAAACGGAAGAGAATAGCGTGAAAATTATCGTAGCTTCAACAATTGTAAGCCAAAATATCAGCAGAAACATATCTTTCTCAAACAAGATAGAAAGCATAGCTTTATAGGCTGTTAAAAATTCCAGCTATTGTAAACGAGTCAAATCGTTCATCACCAAGCTTAAACATGCGGGCTAGCAAGAGAAAAATGCCACGGCGAGAGTTGTACTTATATCGTTGCTCGACCGATGAAACTGCGGGGAGTTGTGCTGTCGGTAGCCGTCGAGCAGAGATGCGGGGAGCGTGGTGGAAGCTGATTGGGTCCCGTTGAGGCCAATCACGTGACGAGATATCGTGTCACGTGGGAGGGTCAGCTCGCCTGCAGCGAATGATTGATCACTTGTTCAATCAATAAGGCAAAAGTTTTTTCAATATAATAATGAAAATAACAATGTTTGCATCAACGAATAACGAAAATTGATGTAATTATTGAATTCAATCAATCAAACATTTTAAAACCGTATCAAATAAACAGAGTTTCAAAATTAAACTACTTCAAGAAATAACTACATTTGCAAACTTGAAGGTATATATTTTCACAGTAGAAGCAATGTGACAATAAAGGCGAGGTATTTTGTCAAGAACACCGTCGCATAAGCTCTCACCTAAGTGACAGAGCTTGATGTAAGCTTATTCATTTATGCTGTAGGCCTAAGTCTAAAACTGACGACTAGCCGAGATTGAGCATCCCAATGACAGAAGATTGGCTTACGGTTTGTGACCGCTGGTTCTCTCTTCACGCCACAAAACGCTAGCAGCCGACTCCACAACGACCTGGGGCGGAAACAGTAGACTACTGCACATTTCAACGAGCAACGAGCAATAAATAAACGATTGTGCAAGCTTTCCCCTCAAGAATCCAAAAAACAACGCTAATCAAAGACAGTCCTAAAATAAAGTTAATTAAGAATCAGATTAAGAAAGTTAGAAAGAAATCTTACTTGACATAAAAATAGAACGTTGCTCTTTTGCAGTACCATCAGAAAAATCAGATCTTTAACAATCAACGTCATCAATAGAATATTAAATCTTCAATCGAAGCCATAGAAAACATTAGAAAGCATATTCTTAACCATGAAACGAAATCAATTTGAGCTTACTTGGTTTCATCGTTGAGGTTTGTGTGGTTGTGATTGTTTCCGGGGGTAGTCGGACGAAGGTATATCACATTATCTGCGAGAGAATATATATCACATTATATATCATACGTATAAATATCGCATTATGTCACATTATCCGCAAGATAATACATTTATCAAACTATCAGAACACTAACATGCCAGTCTTCATCCTTGGTCAAATCCCAAACCAGACCACCACTGCAATTAACCTATAGATAAGGGCCTACACACTCGTTTTCAGCTATTATTCCCACGAATATTCACCCGCGACTTTCAATTTGACATTTAATATATTGCCAGTCTGCTACTCTCGAAACATAAGACACTTCATTTCGTTTCATATCGTTCCTAAAGCTGTGAAGCACGGTGGTGTTACCGTATCGCGCGCTGAGGCTCTGCTGCGCGCGCTGTTTCCGCCGCCGCTTCCACGCCGAGCGGGCGGCAAGGGAGACGAGGACCGCCACAAACATCACCCCCACCACGAGGCACCCCACCGCGCTCCCCGACACACCCCCCAGACCCTCCCCCTCGCTCAGCGGGTCTGCAGCCAACAGCGTGGAGCGATTGGAGGAGGGGGGGTGAGTAACGAGACAATGTGTCTGAACAGGGACTTGTAGACAGAAACTAATTGGTCTGCAGGCAGGGCACAGCGTTAGATGGCATTTATCAGAGCGTTGAGGATTTATAGTCAATGGAACTGTGACGACATTTCGTCTTTTTTCCGCGGAGGCCTGATATCACGGTTTTATGCACGTGTTGGATTATGCCCTTTGTTGATAAAACTGTTTTCTTCTTTGCAATAATCAAGTGCTCAGAGGGATAATTACTGTGGTGTTCTAAACAATATTCCGGTTTGAATAAAGCCTTACCCGCCGCGTGATAGCTGACTGGGAGGCTCGCCACGCTAGAGGGTGCAGACCCCCATGTCCCCACTGTCCCCCCTGCCCCCCCTGCCCCCTCACCCCCGTGACTCAACACCCTGAAGTGATATGTAGCACCATGAGACGCTGACCTCCACAGGTAGGACGTCGCGTTACCCTCCAGCCGCCCTGACATGGGTAGCCAGGGCCCCACTGTCTGGTACTCCACCGACAGAGCCTGGGGTGGGAGGGGCGGGAGGTGTGCTGCGTCACCGGGAGGAGGGGAGGGGAGGGAGGGGGAGGGGAGGGACCAGGAGATGAGCAGGCCCCCAGGCTGGGAGTGGACGGTGAGGTTGAGGACGGGTAGGAGTCTTGTCTTGCCTGCAGAGTAAAGTTGATGATGTGCGAAGGGGGGGGGGATGAAATATGTTTTTTGTGTATGATATTAGTTCAATTCAATATTAGTGCAGCACTCTTTGATATGTGAAAAGACTGTACCGGGTAATCTACTCTTATTATAATTTTCATTCAAAACTATCGGCAAGTATATCACTGTGAATATTTATTAGCAGTACGATATTCTAACGGCCTTCATCGCCAACGATTTACAAGGTTGTGAATGATAACATCATTAATTACCGAAATTTTCTAGGGCATAGGCTAACGGAGCAAATTCTTCACAGGACGATATATTTTCTGGCACACATGAATAGAATTGTAGAGCATAAGTCTACGTGAATAAAACTCTAGGCCGGTATTTAGAGCGGTAAAAATTCATACAAAGCAATCATGGGTACAAATTATACTAGGCAATCATATCTTCGAGCGCCTGGTAATGCTTCGTGCGTTGCAGCATAGACCCGCTCTGATATCAATCTAACAGGATCTCAGTCCAACATCTAGTCCACCAAGACCAGAGAGTATAATTGCAATGGAAGGCGGTCAGAGAAATGGAATTGATCGGAGCATCTGCCAGGCCACGCTTGATTTTCCTATCATGATTGATTCTCTATACGTGTCTGCAATATGGATGAACCGCGCGAGTGGGTATTGCATCCGTCTTATGTTTTATCATGCCATCATTCTATCGCTGTCGGCCAACGTAACGGATCGAGTTTTACGTTAAATATTTTAGTCATAATACACACGATCGTCATTCGCACGATCATGATCCAATTCACACTGTTCGCCATGAGTGAAGTCTACCAGTGAGACTGTAGCTTTGAAGATCACGTTGTTTTATCTACACCTGTAAGGGGAATTACAAAACTTACAATTTTTCTGAACTGAACTGTTCTGTTCTGTTCTGAACTGTTCTGTTATATTCTGAACTGTTCCGTACTGAACCATTCTGTTCTGTTCTGAACTGTTCTGTACTTTATTTTGCTGCATTATAGTGACCAGAAATGACGAAAAACGCTTCAAAATCTTTCTAATGCATTTTATACTAAAATATTAAACTACGGGTTAAGGATGAATTTGTTAATATCTTTTACAGGTAACAGCCAAGAGTAAGCTTACACTTTAACTCTCTAAAGAGCGAGATGGCGTAGCGCGTGAAGGCTGTCACAGTCTTACCTCTGAGGACGGAGGGTGTACTGGCCCAGAGCCAAGGCTCCTCTGTCTCGTCATCAGGAGTAGTGCTACTCCACAGAACAGCACCTTAGTGACCAGCACAGGATATCACGTCACTATCGCCGACAGGTAATTAACCGTACGCTAGCTTTATTGTTTGAAAGGCGTTTATAACAGACTGACAAACATTCTGGCAATCAGAATTAGTTATATGATGGATTTCAATATCTTCAAATTCAACGTCTTCACATAAAATTGACATCTTTGTCTGGTACGTTAAAAAGTTCAAAAATTAAATGAATTCATTTGTGAACTTAAGTGAATACTACTGAATAGTAATGATACTGTTAGCGATCATAGACATCCGCAGCCAACCTAGGGCATTAAATGGTTTTCGATACACACTCTTGAGCCTAATTATGGTTTAATCAATGGTCCTATTTTAACTTACCGGAAGTGAATGACGTCACGAGGGGGCTGAAGAGTTCGCTGGATGAGTTCTGATCACGTGACATGACCATAAACTCATACAGGGTGTTCGGTAGAAGGTCACGCAGCAATAATGCTGTCGAGTCGTTTGGCACGACTCCGACAGTTTGCCACTGCGTGTCTGAGTTGTTATCACCCACCCTGTACCTGAAACATGACTGCGTTTTTAGAGTTCACCCTGTACCAGAAACATCTTTTAGTTTTGCAGTGCATGCTATAACTGTAACGTTATCTCTAATATAATAGTATACAAAACTCAAAAAGTATACAGTATAACACAATATCCTGTTTGAGCCAGCTTCCAACTCTCAGCCATTTCTCTCCCAGCTGTTGGAGTTCTTTTTTTTTCCAGTATTTTGACGCTTTTGCAATGCCTAAAATGCCTAAAATGAACTCGCTTAAAGTTAGTCAGGTTGAAGTTGCAAAGTCGCAAAGTCGCAGTCGCAAAATGCATTTTAACTAAAATATCCCACTATTGCTTAATAAATTGTAGGCCAAGAGGGCAAAAAAATGTCCATTCAGATTATAATCTCCGCTCGCATACACGATACACTTATGCATAATAATTGTTTTCGATTCGACAAGCGCTTCAGTTTTATCAATGAAGAAGACAGCACGCTGTGACGCATTGACCATCGTGCTATTCATGTGCAGCGGTGGGCACAGACCAGACGACGTGGTGCTGCGGCTGGCCGGCGTTGAATGCGGGCAGCCATGATATGAGAGCTTGGTCCAGCGCGGCCTCCACCGTCACATTGCGCGGACCGTGCGGGAACGCTGCGAGTCAATATCATCTATTCTTACATTCTAATATCATCGCAGTGGGGACAATGCTGACGATTGGGATGACAATGACTTCTATCCATCCTTGAACAAAGGCCGGACCAACGGAAATGTTAATTTTTAGTTACAAAATGTCACTAAAGATTAGTTGAAACCTATATTCGACAAAAAAGGAATTTTACTAAAATTCAAGGTCATTAATTGAACAGCATTATAAATTGACCTTCTGGCCGCTGTTGAATATATTGTACTTGTTACAGGCTAGGGTCTATCTTTTACTCTTTCTTGAATAAATAAAATTCACAGCCTGTGTTAAATTTTTTCTGCGGCATTACCAGATCTTCAGCTCAGCGTAACACGACTCAGGGGGTCAGGGTGCAGGGGTCAGGGGACAGGGGTCAGGGGGTCCTACTCTCGACGAGCAGGAGGGTGTGAGTGACGACCCTCGCGATGCTGTTCTCTGCCGCGCACTCGTAGCGCCCCCCGTCCCCCCCCTCTCCCCCCTCGAGGCGTGCCACCGTCAGACTGCCCGGGTCGACCAGGGTCCGCGTGATCGAGAGGGTCCCTCCCCCCGCCTGCAGGGGGGAAGAGAGAGATTAGGGGACTAGAGACGCAGTAAATGCAAGAGAAACAATTGCAAAAAGTGCAAAAAGTGCTAGTAAATTATTGTTATTTTCAAATCGTTTGGCTGCTGATATATGCATCATTATTCGCATAAAAAGTGTAAGCCTAGCAAACACTACATGTGTGTCTCTGTGTGTAAAAAGTTATGCAAAATTTATTGATTTATATTGCGATGCCGGTATCACAATTTCACTCAACAATTGCGTCTTAAAATTATTAAAAAGACTTGTGGGCTAAATCCTTTAAACATTTTATTGTCATTGCTTCAACGATTAGTATAAACCTGCATGCTACGACAGCCTATAGTTACTAATTCTCCACAAGGTCCGACAAGCATGACTGATGGAAGTCCAAGATGGCCGACCTTGTGCCAGGAGAGAGTGGGGGCAGGGTCCCCTTCTGCAGCGCAGGGGAATGTGACGGACTCGAGGGGCTGACGCTGGTACACCGCGTCCGGGCGCACCGTGAAGTGGGGGGGCTCTGTGGGGGAGGGAGGGGGCACACATTCAAAGTAACGTCAGACAGAGTGACAACAGTCATAGTGACGCCAGTCATAATAACCTCAGACGCAGTGACGTAAGACATTGTGACGTCACATATTGACACATCAACAACGCTAAGCGAAATGGGTCTAATGCTTCCAACAAAAGGACATGTATTTATAATTCAACGTCAGCCAGTATGGAATCTAAAATAACGCAAAATTCACTGTTTAAGATACAGTGTCTAAAAAAATATAAAATCGCCAGCAATTTTTGTGACCATTTGGCTTTTTTGAGAAAGCCAATCTCAAATAGGCAATTAGGTATCGGCTTGGCACTGAGTAACAAACATCGTGCATGTAAATATCACTACGTTTTAACCATAAGCCGCCCTGCTTGTACAAAGGTTTCCTCATCAGCAATGTTTCAAAGGCATTGCATTTTGACCTTGTGATTTATTTCACGTTTGTACACTTCCGTAGTCTGCAGGTAGGCCTGGACCCGCTAGCTCTAGCCGCCCAGGAGTAGGCCTACTCGAGTTGAAGCAACATCACGCCTATTTTAGGCGTCGTCTTACGCTTTATCTTATCCCAATTTTAATGACCGTCAATTAGCCTTTATTTAGCGTACAAACAAACTGAGCGATATTTCCACGAGCCTTCCTGCAGATCCACATGCTGTACGTGCACCGAGTGGCCGTTGATCGTGTTTGACTGATCGAATGAAGCGACTCATTCACAGCACTCCGGCGACTGTGGCGGATCTCGATGCGTCTACAATATCCTCGACAATATTGCGCCGCTCGGTCCGCACGCAATCAAACTCTGAGACGTCCGAACGAATAACGTCGAATATAATACCGAGGCGAAATCCGGTTCGGTGCGGCAATGCAGAAGCGTGAACCACTGGGGAGGAAAGGATGATATGTGGGAGAGGGCGGGGTGGGGGCCGGGGGGGGGGGGGGGGGGGGGGTATAGAAAGGTCAGTCTTGATTAAAACGTTCAACGGGTCTCGACGCGAGTGATATTTAGGCAATGAAAGGCGCGTATATTTTTACGATTCGTTTTTACGCATTGGCAGCATACAGGCGCTTAGCTTAGCCCACACAGGCCTGCATTACAGTCCAATATTTAGCATTTCAAGCTCCTGTAAATTTTCGTGAGAGTTGGCCTGATTTCTATGCTGACCGTGTGATTCCCAAAAAATGTGCAGACCTCCCAAGACTCTCCTTAAATTATATCGGACTAGCATCCTTTCAGCTTATGACCTCCCAAGCAGTGTGTTCAT
>JAQIWG010002185.1:0-21247 GCA_034695025.1 Chamaedrilus cognettii | reverse complement strand
GTATTGTAGATTTGTGTGTCAAGATCGTTGTTGAACATTCCGGATTGTTTCGTTGAAAGTTCCAACTACCCATTCATCGACCCCGGAGGGATGATAGACTGAGTTGGCCTCTGGTAAGTCCGAGAAATTAATCTCTAATCAGCAACCCGGTCGGGAATTGAACCCGGGTAGCCTGCGTGGTGAGCGGCAACGGTACACTACACCACAGAGACTTACTCAACTTACTAAACTTTAGACATAAAGTGACTGTGTGTCTACCAGGGAAATACTTTAATTTACTCCCTCTGATTACCCTCGTAAAGACGGTCATTACTAGCAGTGCCTTTTTATGTCATTCGTAGTGCTTTTTGTTTTTAGATCTTTCTTAAGTAACTGTTAAGCGCTTCTAAATTTTTACCTCATTTCCAAATTTATAATTACACGTATCTGAATTTATAATACATCTGCTATATCATCTGCTACATCTGCTACATCTGCTATATCTGCAACATGTAACTTTTCTGACACCTCTTCTTTATAACTCGTAAGTCAAAAGAATCGATAGGCCACACTTTCACGATAAAATCTGACACTGCGCACTTTGATCTCATAACTCCACATAGCCTACATGTTTAAGTCAAACTCTACACTATAACATCAGGCCTGTTTCTCAGAGTTTTGGTATCTTTAAGCCTAAACCTCATCCTAAAAAAGATTTGAAAAAAATTAAATCCAACCGCCGACCACCGTAACGTCGATCATCATTCGATTTATTGCGAGTGGCGCTGTGGCGGTGCGGAGCTTAAAATAACTAAGACTAAAATTTGCTTAATATTTTCTTAAGAACTTCTTAAGAAGAAAGTTTGCCTAAGATTTTTGAGTAACAAGCCCCTAGTCTTCTGCCCTGCCATGATATCTCACCTTAATCCCGTCCCACTTCTGCATGGTGCTCGTGGGCGGCATGAAGCGCAGATGTCCCTGCAGCACGGTCGCGTACTGTATCCCCAGGTAGGCCTCCACGGGAGGCAGGGTCCTGCCCACGACCGCTCGCTGGATGACCACCCCTCGCACCTTTCCGTACTGGGTCTCGACGACGCGCGAGGTCGGCTGGAATGCCTGGCCGCCTAGGGCTTGCAGGAGGGAGGCGAGGATGGCGGCGGTTAGGGGAACCAGGAGGGTTAGAGGGGGGTTTGAGCGAGATTGGGGGGAGAATGGAGCGGGGGGGTTGAAGCGGGGGGTGGTGTTGCAAAGGGATGTCAGGTAGGATGAGAGGAGCATGGTGAAGGCAGTGGCGAGGGTGGCAAAGAGGCATCGAATCATAGAGGGATGATCGGAGGATCAAAGATGATCAGAGGATAAAATTTAACCTACTAGTTGAATTGAGTATCAAAAGGCGCATTATACTGCATCGTTTTAAACATGTAGGCTTATGTTCATTAAAGATTTTTTACTAGAATGTTTTGTGCTAGGAAATAATGAAATGTTTCGTAATCATTGGCAAGGATGCATTTCCAAACGTTGCACTCTTGACTCCTGTTACCTCATAGCCAGAGAGCTCGGATAGGGTAAGTAAATCGACAAGGCAATGAAGGTCACAATAACGTAACCATTCCCGTTGAGCTTGCATGACCCGTCGTTTTGAAAACGGAAAACGCTGATAGTAGGTCCACTATAGCAACGAGTTCAAAACAGAAGGACAAGCGGCGACCGAAATAATTTTATACAACGAGAAAAGCTAGATCTATCGCACAGAAGGGTATACGATTTTACATCACAAATGCCTAACATTGTTGGTTAAAGCTTTCATTATTGTTTCTAGACCTAACTTTGAGCTCTACCTTTAGGCCTTCCATATTCCTACTTTACTATATCACTTTCTCCGGTATAGGATATCCCTCTTTCTTTACTAAATTTTCACCTTGACTGAGGCTAACAGCTAGTGACAAGAGTAAACTGGACCTTCTGATATCTATTATTCCAAACGCTTTGAGCAGACAACCAATTTTCTATCCAGAATTTTCACGTTGTTTTAGATAGGCTACCAACCACGCGCTGTTTCAATACCGAGAGTAAATTCCAGATTCGCACCCAATTATCCTGTGGATTACCCCGAACGTGTCGAACTAGCTGGTAGATATAGCTTACAGGTCCGTTCCGTTCTGACACTGTGGCTACATAGCCGCATGCGAGTCGGCTGTAATGACTATTACCGCTAGTCGCATGGCCGCTGCCGCCTAAAACATTCGACATTCGACACGTTCGATCCAGACGCGCAACCTGTTTGAAGCGGCGGACGATAATCCCGGAGAGAGCATTACGGTGTCGAATAGTTTAATATAGCTTAAGTATAGCGTAAGTATAGCTTAAGTATAGCTTAAGTATAGCTTAAGCATAGCTTAAGTATAGCCTAAGTATAGCCTAAGTATAGATAGCTTAAGCTATCGCTTAAGAATAATAATTGTAAGTAGGCTAGTAATAATCACACAGTAATAATTGCTACTAGCGTAGAACTTAGTATGTTATAGGCCTACCGGAGTTAAATTATTGTTTAGCACATTGCTTTTCTCTAGCTAATTTTTTTAACAATTTTTTTATACATAATTATACTGGCCTAGTAACTACAGGCTACATGTAGTCCATGGATGCTGATGTTAGGCTGAGACCGGATGGTAATCGTGAAAACTTTGTCTGCTTTAATTATATTTCAGTTTTTATTTTCGTTCTGTTTGACATCAAACCGCATTACTACATTAAACTATGTATCCAGGCATTGAATACAAAATGCTTCAAACTCAGCCAAATACTTCCCATCAGGGTTCAGTTTAGGCACAGTAGCGCACTTTTATGCCTTTCAAAAAAGGAGTACGCATACACGACGAAAGGAGTAGGCATGTACGGCCTACTCCATCATCACCCTTTTTTCGAGTGATGCTACTCTTACTCATTTCTAAGTCCGAGTAGTTTCAAAAAACGTCGTTTTTGGAGTACTACTCCGACGAAACTTATCCCTGCTTCACATCCAACAAATTTCACTTCACGCATTTTCGGCCTAGTCCACTATGAGCTGTGGCGAGGTGTATCCGGAAATAAATCTTACTTTCCTTTCCACTTACGACCGCTACGTGCATGCGTACATGCACTGCTGTTCAAGAACAGCACGCTATAATGCAAGAGGCATGGTCGGACGACGCGACGTGACAAACTTTCCCTTTCGCCATTCGAAGCGGCAGCATGTCCGAAAGGCGGATAGAGCTCTAATCGTGGGGAGGGGGGGGGGGGGTGGTGGACATTGTCAGCACATGCACGAAGAAGGGAGTCATTTTTTACGGATGATCTAAGAATCCAGAAGAAACTCATAAGCGGGGGAGAGGGGATAGTTCCAGAAATCAAAGGAACGCAAACGACCACAATCTGTTCTCTGAGGGACAAGCAGGACATTAATAGACCACACTCTAGGTGCATGAGAGCCAGGATTTCACTAAATCTGATCACTGACCTATATTTTATTTAAAAGAATAGCAACAAACTAAGAAATGGTCGCCAACCCTCTACCACCGTAATCCGTTATTGGGGATTGCATAATATGCAATCCCCTATTATCGTACTATATCAGAGTTTACAAGTATAGGGTACGGTTTTTAGTTCACAACTATAGCCTAAAATAATTTAAAAGCATATAGTTTTTAGTTTACAATTAAATTAATTTCCAAACACAGGTTAACTGCTGCATATAGTGGAAAGAGGGAGGGAGCATTTTCTTTGGTAGTTGCCATTCTTAGGGATAAAATATTATAATGACCGTGCAGAGTAGGCGGGCTCAGGGCCCCCGAGGTCCTCCGTCTGTATACATGGCCTGTCCCTGAGTCCCTGGTCAACAGCTCCACTGTCCTTAATCTCCATCAACCTCTGATACAGGTCGACCGCAGTCACGCGACAATGTCGCGGTTAGCGGCTTCGATAGAATATTTCATTTTTCGCGCGCGCTAGCGCGCGAATAGCCAGCCGGTAGCGCTTACGATATTTTGCAGTTGCTCTGGCGGCATTGTAAAAGATAATTTATTAGCAGCTTATGCAGAAATAGGCGTTGTTGCCAGGTTATTGTACAGGATTTTGTGCTTGTGGGTGACAAAAATGTAGGGGTGTGTTCGGGCCTTTTGCGCCCCCGGAAGAACTATTTTCCTTGCCTTGTAGAACTCGAGAGCTGGGGAGGGTACTGACGTAGACTATGAATCTGGGGGTGAGGAACCCACTCCCCATGAGTCGACTTCTATTCTTCAACACGAGACAATCTCGTGATATCGAATTGTCCTTCGCCAGCGTTGCAATCAGGCAGTAAACAAGCCATGAATCCTTGTGATATAGGATCTTAGCGGTGTTATTACAGAGGATAAGTGAAACGTCCACCATGAACAGTGTACAATGTACACTGAACACACTGTAGCCCAGTACCTTATTAATGGCTGACGTGTTGTAGCAACTCGATGATAAAAACTTAATTTTTAAATCAATTGCTGAGTTGTTGAGATGTATTACTCAGATGACACCTCAGCATTCTTTGCATATGGAACCCATGCATAATAATTATGGCGAAAAGCAGTCGAGCATGGGCGTCCACAGGATATTTTTCAAGGGGGGGGGGCTGGGAGCTCTTAAAGAATAGGGAGGGGGGTCACCGTGGGTGAGCACAAACGGATGTATTATGCTTATGCGGAAACAAGTGTCGCTAAGAGTGGAGACAAAATCTCTAAATTTGATGAAGATTAGATTACAGAAAATGTGCAATGGGCAATAGCCTTTCACGTGCGGTCAATTAAATCATGCATCTACAGATAGGCCACGGATAGGCGAGTATATTATTTTAATGCTGCAATTCATGGCCAAAATGAGAAAATAGATATATATTAATCGGCTCAATTTGACCAGTGTATCACGTAGTAATTTGAATGTTGCTGAAAGTCCATTGACCGATAATCAGTTGCATAAACGCAAGTTGAGATCAGTATCGAACTAGAATTACAGACTGATAAATCTAGTCAGTTAGTGCGAACCACGGTTAGTTCCTGATTTCATCATGTTTCACAAGTAGGCATACATATTGATCTGTAATCGCGTGACCCAATTTCGACCTTGATCTCAACACGCGTTGATGCAATTCAATCAATCAATCAATCAATCAAACGATCAAACGATTGGACAAACGCATTCTATAAAATTGACAATTTCACTTGTCGAGACCTGATTTACCCCTGCAAGCCGGGGAACAAAGAATTGGCCTGCAGCCCAGAGCTCTCCGGGCGAGTCTTAAAAGGCGACTAAAGAGGGGCGCGATCTGTGCGTTGCCGTCCGACTCTACCGGACTGTAATTATAGTCTTCGTTACTACACAGGGTCCTTAAACTCCAAAAACCACCACCAGCATCTAGTCGAGACGTGGGTGAACTCAATGCCTATCCCGTGCTCTATCGAATGCGGATAAATCAACATTGGGATCCTAGCAAGGTATTGCATTTTGTACATTGTCCTGCCAGAAATTGGACAGGTAATTGGACTGAGGTAAAGAGAGAATGGATCTGTGGCCCAGGTTTCCCTGGGCCGTCTAAAGGGGATCTTTGGACTGTTATCGACTTTATTGAAGGGGGACATTCTCGTAATACCGTATGTAGCATGGATGTCTGCAATGTATGTAAGTTGTGAAAATTGAATCACAGACCTGCATGATGAAATTTTGGTGTCCTTAGTAAAAATCTGGTAACCCAATCTCCGTGTATAAACAGAGATAAGTTTAGTAAGAATAGTACTCCAAAAACGACATTTTTGGGGAACTGTACTCGGATTTAGAAATGGGTAGGAGTAGCATTACTCGTAAAATGGACGATGATGGAGTAAGCTTACGTATTAGCCCTACTCCTTTTATGAAAGGCATTGGAGTGCCCTACTCTCGTCTTTATAAGCAGCAGGTGTGAGGTTACTCCTATACTGTAAGGGCTAAACGGAACTCTTATAACAGTCATGGATCTGATCTGCTTCAGCATGATGATCTGAAAAAATTGAACTGTCCAGAGTAGAGTCAAAATATCGTGGGGTTCATGTATGTAGTTGTATTTTAGACACGCGTGAATATTGGGAGTGGGTGTAATGTAGATCTCCGTTTTCAATATTTCATGCAATCTAATACTGGTATTCACCATTACGAGTTAACTTCGAGTTGACTCAATCGGCGGATTGAGTGACGTCACGATAGGCGTAGAAGATTGACAACGGTCACACTCAACTCGCGGATTGACCAACTCGAGGTTAACTCGCAATGGTGAATAGCGATATAAGCGTAAACCATCGGCGTTTAGTAGCGTTAGCTAGCCAACGGCATCAGAAGTTGTATTCGCGTTAGCAGTGGTATTCGGTTCAAAGAAGGTTGTCTCCCACACCGTGTAGGCCTCCAAATAGGCCCATCCCCACGGGGGCTCCAGCATAAGATTCATGAACCCGTTGGACGAATTGCGACAGCTGTTGTTTTTTGGTATCCAATCTATCAACAAACGAAACAATCGATCGTTATATTTTTTTTCTCAAGTTTAAAAAATATTAATCCGGGCAAAACGCGATAAAAATTAGTCAAATAATGAGGCTCTAATGGGAGTAGAATAGTGAATCTTAAATTTAAAAAAAACTTAAAAAAACAATACAGAGTTGTGTAGTCAGAGCGTTATTAATATGTGATTTAGTTTTACCCGTTGAGATGGGAGGCGAGATGGCGTGCCAAGCGTCCTTCTGCGAGTCCCACCACACGTAGAGAGTTTTCGGTGAGCCGGACGTGAGACAGAGCTCAAAGTCTGGCTTCCCCTCAAACGTCAGATAGACGAAAATGCGCCCGAAAGTTGCGTACCACATCACCCCGCCGCCCTTAGTGCAGTTAGAGGGAAGGTGAATGGACTTGATTGTGTGACGCTCTGGTCTACGGCACAGCAATAACCAAAGTTGGGCCTACTCGTTCATAAGTAGGCGTCTGATAGCAAGAAATAAGTAAAAAATGGTTTTCATGCTCTTTGGTCGCATTCTTTGTTGTCTCATTCACTTTGGCATCTCATTTTTGGTAAAATTTTCTTGCTACCATTATTTCAGGTTGCGTTCACTTTGATACAATGCTTTTCTATCATGCTATTCTTTTTATTCCGGTCACTTTGGTCCCGTTCTTCATGGTCCAGTTCACTAACAAGAATTTCACTTAGCAAGTTAATTAAATATAGTTCACTAGCAAGAACAGTTATTCTAATGAATAATAAAGAGGGCTATGAATTACATACGCCTAACCTCTCAGTTGTCTTCGTGCGCCGTCGATAGATGCAGCGAATGTAAGTTTAAATATAAGAGGTCGTTAATTTTAAATTTGTCAATAGTCCATGCTTCGAAAGAGTGATGCAATAGAAGAGACTATAACACAGTACGGGCTGGTTTTTCCAACACGGATTTAATGGTGGTTCAGGAGTTAACCCACCAATTTGCATAGGTTAAATCACGAATCACCATTTAATCCGTGTTGGAAAAACCAGCCCTTAGCCTACAAAAATATTATTCGCCAAACACTGAGCGTCTCGAACGGGAGATATGCTTATTCTGTAGCGAGGCCTATATATGACCGTATACGAATTACTCTCGTAAAAATTGCCCGGCAGTGCGGGATTTGCACCAAAAAATCCCGAGGCACAACATTCTGTGAAGGCCCCCATTGAAAATAAGCAAGTTTTGGAATAATAGTTTATCCATACTGTTCTTTATTGAGCGTTAATCATTAAATAAATATGTAAATTTTCTGCTTCAGCGCTGTTTTGTAGCTGCATTGTAGCTGCAGGCTACGTTAAGCTTCAAATGCAATACTGTAAAAAATTTATGTGCATCATTTGCGGAGGCCCCCTTGTTTGCGGAGGCCCGGGGCAAATGCCCCGTGCGCCCCGCTGTCAATCCGGCACTGGTCCCCGATACCCGGTAACCTGTGACAAAACGTACCAGTCCTTGACACTAAAGTGAGTCTGAGCAGAACTAGTTTAGCGTACCCGACAACGAGCAAGGTGCACGGGTCGTCCAGATCTGGCCGTTGTTCGTACCACACGAAAGAACAGTGCGTCGCCACAAACGCTACCGTCGCACACACGAGCAGCCGTAAAACCGACATCTTATAGAGCCCGCTTAATTTATAAATTCGATTAATAAAGCACTCAGCGGCTGCAATTCAGTGAGATAATTCGCACATGAAAGCTATTGCGTGCGTCACGTTGCCAGCGAAAATAGATAACTCCTTCCTACTATTCTTTTGTCATTTTCGACTTCCAAAAGACTGTTTTGCATTCAGGTGTCCATTTAAAGCAGTCTGGATACAGTAGAACTTTGTCTAGGTGATCTAACAAAATGTGCCAGATTCAACTGGTAGGTCAGACCTAGCCTGTATCTGCAGTTCTTCCCAGTGGTTCAGTGCAAATGCTGGCTTGAAATTGAATTATGAAACAAAGAAAAACTCGATAGGCTAGAAGGGCATGAAATCAAAAAGTAGCCAACAGATGACACGTCATGCTAATCACTTATTCAAGCAAGTGGAGAAAGCCGATTACAGATACTACAAGTGTATACGTTGCGTCTTATCAAGATAAGCGTGGACCCTCTACAGTAGGCCCAGCCTACCGCGATCGACCTGGCATAATGTTGAGTTACACGTCATGTCGGGTTAACCAATGATGTAGCTAGCTCCGTCATTCCGACCTGTATGCTGGTGTGAATTCGACACCTGCTGTCTGCAGCGTATACGAGGCCTTTTCTTTCTTCGCGTTTCGGTCATTAGCCTGCAGATGAAGTAGCCTTTATAGGACGTAATAGGTCTACATGTATGTCAACGACTCAACCTGTCGCATAAATACAGGGAGGGGGGCATGGAGAGCAGTTTCGACCCCCCTAGCCGAAACATCTGCCCCTCCCCCCCAGCTACCCCATCCCTCAAATGGTTAAGTGAGAATTAATTTTTATAGCTCTGGGGTCCCTTGCTAATTATCTGTAAACATGTTACTATAGTCCTTATATGTTGTTGTCAGTTTAATGCTTTTTTAATGTCGATGGAACCTACTTAAAATTTTGTCAGTTCTGCAGGATGCTATTATAAATTTTGATCTAGAAATATAGATAATATAACAAAGCTTATAGATAAAATGACGATACCGGTAAGCCTACACGTAGCAAAGATAACGCTATGCAACTAGCTATAGGTAGCGTTAGCTTTGATTTATTCAAAGAATACGCTGCCAAAATCTCAGCAAAAAGTGCC
The DNA here is from genome assembly GCA_034695025.1 of Chamaedrilus cognettii. Lineage (NCBI taxonomy): Eukaryota > Metazoa > Annelida > Clitellata > Enchytraeida > Enchytraeidae > Chamaedrilus > Chamaedrilus cognettii. The sequence continues at coordinate 11,965 of JAQIWG010002185.1, read as the reverse complement.
AAATGAATGAGATAAACATTTCAGCAAGAAATGATGACAGAAAAACTCCGTGAACTTTCTTGTTTCAAATTCGGCATAGAAACTGCTAAGAAATGGTTCAGACCAATTCTGATTTTTGTTGTCTCTTCTTAGTGAACCCTTAGTCACCCCTCCAAAAATTACTTGGTTCAATTTAGTCGTATGATTTTTGAGAGCAGAATGATACCAAGTTTAATCATGAGATCTGACATTGCTCTCGGTGATACATTATTTCGGATAATGCGAAATTTTCTCATGATATTTTCTCGTAAAATGAGCAGTCAGAAATTACATACTGCTATCATAAGATAACGCTAAGCAAAATGCGCATAATATGCATAACGCATAATATGCATATACATAATATGCATAACGCATAATATGCATAACGCATAATATGCATAACGCATAATATGCATAACGCATAATATGCCTATACAGTATGTTACACGCATTGCGTGCTGTTAATAGTTAACTACGAGCAAATCAGTGCAATAGCGGCGATATCAATATTATTCAATAGGGATAATTTTGCATCACCAGAGAACGTGAGCAACGATTCAAGAACGGGATTTTAAAAGCGTCAAAGCGTCAAGAATAAAACCCTGAAGCATTCCACCAACAACTTCTACGGACAATGGCACGCACAATAACAAAATTCAATAATCACTGTTTACGATTATTCTAAGCAAACCAGAAGAATTTTTGTATCAACTCAAAAAGGGGGACGTGTTGATCATTCTAAGTGCTAATGAGTAGCATTGAATGAATATAATCATGTCCTGGAAGTTTAAAAAAGTGTCAGAAACACTTACTAGCAAATCACAATTATTAGGCCCACATCGTAATAGACTTGGGCCTAGAACTTTCTTCAATAGCGAGTTATTGAAAGATTTCACTCAAATAACTCGCCAATAATAGCGAGTATTTGGAACGCAAAAGGGAAAAAGCACACTTGATTTTGATTTTCAGCTTGATAATTTTCATTTTGAATGATTTGATTGAAATGATTTTCATTTTGATAACAGCGAGTAGGCCTTTTTTGGAATGATCTGCGATCTATTTGCGCGATCCGATTGAGTCGCGACGTTATTTTTTCCTGCGGCAATTTAAAACTAAGCAGCTCTTGGTTGAGCAACAGTACTGGCCTTATGCTCATATTCACCATTGCGGGTACATCTCTGGCTTTCTCAATCGCCGGATTATCTGCGAACAAGGCGACGTCATGCCAGGCTTAAGCGTGTGACGACGTCAAATTTGACGGTAGAAAATCGGACAATTTGGAAACTCGAGGTGTTAAGGTTAATAATTATACACGAGTCAGTCTGCGACGCAACTATGTTGTTAGCTACTACTTGGGCGTGGGGCACTATGCATATGTATAGGAAGTCTTTCAAAGTACCGCATCAGAGTATAAGAGTATCGAACAATTATTTTCTACAAACGGATAGCATAAGCGTAAACGACAAAATGAGACGTTAAATGGAATAATTAATATCTAAAAATAGACCACAAAGAGGATCTATTTTCTTCTACAAAGTCAGCAAAAAGATGATGCTGTTTAAATATAAAATGGATATACCACAGTTAATACGGTGTTATGCATAATTATAATTGATTATTTGCACAGTTATTATTAATGTAGCTTGCAATATTTAATTTATCATTGTCATTTCACAAGATTGGAGAAAATCCATAATAAAAATTCATTTATGAACATAATTCAGTCTCTGTTCATACTAGACACATCATATAATTCTATAAAATGTTAATTATAAGATGATTGTGAAGTAAATTTAGAAAAAAAGTTAAATGAGACGAGAGTCTAAAAATCTCAGCAAATAACATCACGCTTTAGAAAAGTAAAGTGGAATGTTCAAACAAAGTGCATAGGCTAAGACGCACAACAGCCTATAAGAATGTCGCCCCTGACAATTCGGAGTTAAATTTTGTAATTTCATTGCTTAACATTTTGAAAGAGCCACTCAAGCAAATACCATACCATATTCAAGCGGATAGCAGATTTTAAAATAAGTAAAATGAGATCTGAAACAAAAAGTTGAAAGTGTGAAAGATCAAAAATCAAAGTTCGATGTGCAGTTGTTAGGTTCAACAATTGTTGAAAAATGATTGTGAAGTTGCTAAAGTGTGGCTACGAGTACGTTGTACGCTAGTGTAGTTTTCGTCGGATGTTATAATAATTGTATACGGTAGTGACTTAATACACCACGTGTGCTATAAATGGTAGGCTACTCCTCATTAAAAAACGCAACAAGTACAGATATAATTATTAAGTACAAGAAGTACCACTCGATATGTAACACGCACGGCCGCAATAATTGAATACAATTAATGAATATAATGATCAAAATTCTTAGCTTTAAGCAATATAATAATTGTGAACGCAGAATCGTAACTATAGGCCTACGTTCATAACAGCAATAAGAACTATCATTATTCGCTAAGGTCTCATTGGCATGCCATCCATAGTCCCATATATTGGCGTATCATCATATATGAGGCTGCCTATTATGGCCCTTGCAAGCAAACAAACATTTAGGTATAATTTTATGGCGCGCTTGAGAATATGATAGTGCTGCTAAAGCGTAGTCGCCTAATATCAGTCAATATGCCTCATTATGGCAAATGCGACTTTTTACTTTCGTAGTAGTTTCTTTCAATCATCACATGAGACGAATGTTGAATATAATATAATGGCTTAATATATAATGAACTATATATCGTCCGTCATTTTACTATTATTTAGTTATTATTTGACTAATACTTTGATACTCCAGCAGCAAAAACAATCGACTCCAATTTGTTTACCTATTAATTATCGCTCATGTTGCGTTCGAAATCATGACAGTTCATAATAAATACACTTTAAAACGATGCGACAAAACGCGATTGCAGAATGCCAAGCTAAAAAGTTTCAAACACACGAAAAAAAATACTAAAAATGGACCCAAAATTGTACAACACAAATCGTGAGTAATCAACGCAGTCGTCCGTAGACCAAACGCGAGTTAATCAAATGAGTGACGATAAGATATACCGAAAAACCGCGATCGATGATTATAATGGCAGGATGCGAGCTCAGTGCTGAGAGGAATCTGAAACTAACCTGCGACGTGACGAAAAGCAGTGTAAGCCTTGCAATCATATCATTACTTCACATATCAACACTGCTTATTGAATCGCTGTAAAAAAATTAGCAAATAATTCAAATGGAAATTTAGGCCGCAATGGTTCAAAAATAGGATTGATAAGCCTGAGCCAATCCAATACTGCCATTCCAATATTTTCTAAATACCCTTTTTGAAATGACCTAAAATCAACATATCTCCCCGCATAATCTCAAACCAATATTCAATCATACGGTCATTGGGGTGATTAAATAATTCCGTCAAAAATCTCTAAAATCCAAACGTATTTGTAAAATTATTTGATTAAAACAGCGATCAGAAATATTCCATCAGAAAATATTTACAATACAAGCTGCAACATCTTCCAATGGGACTCTGTTCAGGGTGTGCCACGATGCATTCCCTCGTTCTCTATACACTCGAAATTGCATGGCCAAAACTATGTCTGGTATGTCTACCTATGCAACCATTCAGCAGAAAGTGAAAACAGTAACCCATCGATCAAACCTTTTACTACATTGTCCGCGCCAGAATTTTTATTAGGGAAGGGTGGCAAAATGAAGACAAAGAAAAATAGTGAAAAGGTTAGCTGCTGGTGGAGACTTTGTGTCGACTAGGGTAACGATCAGAGTACAGACACATGTTTTGTCAGTTTTCTGCTGACAGAAAACAGACTTCTAAGAATCATCTTGTAGAGAACTTAGATCAGAATCATGTATGTATACTGCACTTGTAACGCATCAAGATATGTCACGCAAACAGAGATGGAAAAGCATCATTTGCTTAAATCGTAGGTGCGGGAGAAGCGAAGCAGATTACACAAATCATCATCTGGTCCCCTGTAATGACGTACCCCGACTTTAAATCTATTATTATTCAATCGGTCAGAAAACAACGCAGCAGGACTGCGACTCTTTGGAACTGGTCGTTTAAACGACCAGTTTGGCATAACTTCGCGCTAAAATATGAGCTAAAATACCGCCCGCCATTGAAACGCTCTACAACAATATTGGATTTGACACGAACTTTGTAATGACCCATTTTGCTCGAAAAACACCATTCTTACGATCGTAACTTAAACATATTAATTCTCAAATCGCAAAGACTTTACGGACGCCGCGCATTTTGATGAGTCTTCTAAACTCAAAGCCTCCTATATGTAAACTCTCTACAATCGGCTCCTACGAGCCCAGCCTTGCCTAGAGTATGACGCAGCAAGACTGCGACTCATGGTCGTTGCTCGACGACGGCCCGGCGTACTCAAGCTCTCCCACACTGGCGCACACATTCTGGAAATGACGACATTCGTGCGAACGTGTCCTGTCGAAAAGGATCGTCGCTGACATATTTGTCGTGCAGGTTCTCTACCGTGTAGATTTTGCGCGTGCCGATGGGTTGGATGGCGCGGTAGTTGCGCGCGATCTTTCCGTCAAAGTCTTCCACCGGTCTCATCTCTGACTCACCGTACGAGCGGAGCTGGCGGAACGCGTCCAGCTGCAAGCAAAGCAGCGGGATAAAGCAGATGCTGGGATGTTATTTTTTGTATTTTTGTCCCCAAGTCCCCGGGTCGGAAATAATGAAGCCATGCATTACATGCCCTTCTGCAAGGCTGTTAAACATATACAAGTGTCGCTAGCTGTTAACCCCGTGCCATAAAAATATTTATTTGATTAGCGTCAGGGAAGGCATCCAGTCATAAAAACCCAGCTCCAAAAGTCCTCATCAGGACGAGAAACGTCTAACTTGTGAGAAAACATAGACATTAGCAGAATATGCGTCAAAAAAGGCGGTTAGTTGGTTAGTCTTCTCTTTTTACCGTCAATTTTTGTTTTTTATTGAACTAAGTAGGCTTAAGCCTTACGTCTTGACTGGAGACGGTTAGATGATCGTAGAAGATCAACCACGTGACCGTCTCGAAGCAGGGTGGCGTCGTAAAGGACCCTTTGTAAGTCCAGTACTTGCTCATGTCGTCTGCAAAAATACATGTAAAGGCCTATCTTTATCACCATCAAGGCAGTACAACATACACCGAACATTGTCTCACAAGTACGATGGAGATGGTGCTCAAGTTACAAAGTTACAGCATGGGTATATGGTACATGTGTAATTAACATGCTGCAGGCTACTCAGCTAACGATAGCTTCGTTTTGCAGACAATGTCGGCCTATATAGGGGAAGTCAAATATTTTAAAAGAAGTTTGATTAAACAGTTCGTTACCCTCCTTTTCGCCCGATAATGGTTGCTTTAAATTAAAATAACGAATTCAATCACCATATTATCATGCCATGCGGAACAGTAAGCCACAGTAGAACTTACAACAGTTGAACCATACCCCTGCAGGTCGGGAAGCAAAGAATTGATCTGCAGCCCAGAGCTTCCCGATCGAGTCGTAAAAGGCAGGATTTACGACGGGGGAGCGGTTTTGTGCTCAGTAAAGCCGAGGCCGAGGCACAGAACCGGACTGTAATAGTCTTCGTTACTACACGCGGTCCCTAAACTCGCCGGGGAAGAAGAAGAAGAACAGTTGAATCAACCACTTACAATGCAACGCGACCTAGGCTATTATCAGCCATTCACTAGATGGCGGCAAATTCTAGTATTTTTATCAATTCCCACGGCCGCCGTAGATTGAGGCGGCGGAGCAAGTATTTTAGATCATAGAATTGATTTCGATTTCCGACTCCCCGGGGTCCAACAGTTGCAGCGGAGAAAATTGCATTACTTGTAGTCTGACGTTCCGGCGGCCCAATGGCAGTGCTGCCAGTCAGGCTCAGTGGAAAAGAATGTAGAATGGACAAGATTTGTTTTTAGAAACGTGATCTCACGGAAATAAAAAAAACTCACGACCGGGGAAGGGGTAACGTCTTTAAAAAAAGAAACAAAAACAAAAGAATAAATTTCTCGGCTCTCAAAAAATCAGAAAATTTGGTGATAAATTTATTTTTCAAGTTGATGACTAGATAACGCCTAGGAGCAACAACTCAGCTCAGTGGGGAAACTCAAGTCAATTATGAATTAGGAGGGGGTGGCCCTGAAAGAAGATAGGGGGAAAAAAAATAATGGAGAAGATGGAATTTGTTGGCGACCAAGTCACGACTTTTAAAAAGGGTTGACACGTCGAGATTGAGGCGGGATTACCAATCGTAATTGGCATCGCAGAATTTAGATGCTGGATTTTATGTGTAGGTCCATGCACGCATCTGCATGTATTGTTTATTGAGGGAATAAATTAATTTGAAAGGGGTTAAAAATTGAGAAATACAGTGTAAGTTGTTCGGGCAGGAAAAATTTCCATCGGACAAAAAAATTATGCGAACATCAAACTTTCTTGCGAATTCAAGACACAATACTTTAATATAATTCTGACCGGGGAGGAAGTTCTTCGTCTCGAATCCGTGCAGGGGGACGCTCTGGTCCCTGTACACGATATCCTGCAGCAGTCCCGCCAGGTGACGCAGGCCCTTGTTTGAACGGTCCGCATCAACCTGAGTCCAGACAAGAAGACGCACATATATTTTTATGCACGCAAATTAGCAAGCACAACGACATTATACAGAACAAGACATTAGACCTAACCGCAGCAAGTCGGGGAACAAAGAATAGACTTGCAGCCCAGAGCTCCCGAGCCAGTCGTAAAAGGCGACTAAAGAGGCGGGAGCGGTTCTGTGGCGACCCTCTTACACAGAACCGGACGGTAATAGTCTTTGTTACTACACGCGGTCCTTAAAACACAACCCCCCCCTCACATTAGATCTACGGTATTGAAGTTCAGAGTCATATAGGCCTATCGCCTGTCTGTAGGGACGATCCTTTTCATAAACTTACAGTGTCGAATAAATGCTTCTCGATACTTTCTTTTCTCTCAAAATTATCGCGTCACAAATATGACAATCATTCTGCTGCGGATCCCCCTAACACATCTATACTACATACCGCCCTGTCCCACGCTATGGCGTGACGTCGTGCGACGTTAGTTGTTAAATTACCGCTAACGCCGACCAGCAATCTCGCTGGACGCTGTCCAGATTTGAGAAGCAGTGGAAGATCACGATTCTGAGGATTTTTATTTTGTCTCTGCGAGAATCGATGCAGTTGTGACGCGCATAGAAAACGTGTCATTTGCTGCAAATTTGGACGGAAGTCCTGAAGGAGGTAGGATACGGCGTTGTATATTTACCATTAGCCTCGCTGGCGTCGCACGCAATAAAAGACTTCCCGGAAAAATACATTTAGAAGTACGGTAACTAAAAAAAACGGGCTAGCCTAATCCCATCCCCAAATCGTCTCATCGTCAAACCCCAAATCGCCTAAAATCATCGTATTAGGGTCCGCAGCAGACTCGTTTGCGCTTCCCTACAGCCGGAGTATAGTTTTGTGCTTGTTGAGCTTCTTCGTCTTCCTTGTTTTTCCTTTACCCTGCATATAACGGAGGATTGTGGTCAAAAAACGCGTGTGAGTTTTCGACTTTTTTGTCTTTTTGTCTGGTTGTTCATCTGCCTCAATTTTGTTAGTATAGCCTAATATAGACTATTATTTGGAGCATTGTTTGTTCTTAGGCCTATGCATTGATTGTATCATTATTTGCTAGTACGCCATTTATTATCAGGGAATATTTAAACGTTGCACAAAAATGAGCGGGTTATTCATTTTATTAAAAATGCGCTGCTTACAATCATAAAGCTGTAAAAAATGTGCAAATGTACAATGTGCATTCACGAATGCATTGCCAGCTAACCTTCACCAACACGGCCATGATGAGTATTCCATCTTCGCGCTTGGCCGCCTCCTCGTAACTGTCGTACAGATCTTCGTTCCAGTGAACCAAGTGAATCTGAAACCACAGCACATTCATAACGCGAACCCCTTAGGCTCTTAGGTCTGTTTTAGCTAATAAAATATGAAAAGAGTTAATTATTGATTTTTTCTATGCAGACTTCAAAAATTAGGTTATTCAATGTGTTAGCCAGTAGTAGCCAACAACAAACTAGGTTTCAATAGGAAAAAAACCGGAAATAGCGAAATTATTGGTCAATTACTACAGCCTAATATAACAGTGTCCTCTCTTCTAGTCATATCTATTCCTGCGTCAACATTTTCCTCTACTTTCATTAATGCCCCACTCCTTGCTTCCTGTATAAAACGATATAAAAACAGCCTTTCTTCAAAGGCTATTGCCTATTTTCATGGTTATAAGGTGCACCCTATTGTAGTCGCAACGTCATCCATCTTGTGTTGAACTCACGCTCCGCGCAGTGTTGGTCCAGTCGAGTTAACTCTCACTGGCGGCGCCGCGCCTGGACAGGGGCATTTTCCACCCTCCCCCCTTCTAATCTTCCGCAATACCCCTGCTGATCCACCTCCCCCCCCCCTCCAAAAAGCTTCGATCGTTTTCGTCATCTGCTGTTCTTCGAAAACATTTGTGGCCTCCTTGGTTTAGTATTGTCTTCGTTACAACAGACTTGATGTAATAATTATGGTCGCTAAACACAGGTTTTCATTACAGCCTTGAAAATAAAAATATTTGCAGCTGTACCAAAGTCTCAAGTCTAAATTACCGAAAGGTTTCCTAAACTTGCTGACATTAGTCATGAAGTATTATCCGTGCGAAAATTCTTCCCTCTCCCTAATCTTGAGTTTCTTCTCCGATTTTTAAAAATAACTGAACGAAAGTCACCGTCCCTCATTCCCCCCACTACCCCCCCCCCCCCCAATATTTCATTCCCGTGCCGCCACTATTGGCCCGCCGTTCATATTTCTCCGCTTCCATTAGCGGCGGTCGCGTATAATTACCCCCGCATTAGATTCTCCGATAACAAGCGAAAGGGTCGCTAGAGGGGGGGGGGGGGGTATACGCTTTGATAAAATATCATCAATTCTTTCCCACGTCATTACTCTCAATAGGGTTTCCGTTAAACTTTTTTGCTTTTGGCGTCCTGACGCCAGAACCATGGCGCTTCGTCGACGTCTGTTGCCAGGTCTTTATTTTCTGGAGTAGCAAGCCACGAGAGTACTAGCATACCATGTAGATATATAATTTAATTCGTGCGACGTCGAGACGTTTGAAATCTGTAGCGATTTTTTGGCGTCGCGTCACGCCTGGCTTCGTTTTTTGGCGTCGCAGACAAATTTTCTGGCTTCAAACACGCCGCGACGCCAGTTAACGCCGCTCTCAAAATCCTTAATTCGCTTGGTTTTCTTGCATTAAATCGCTCTAGACCCGCGAACTCGGCAAAAACGAAGCCAGGCAATTGTTCAGGCTTAGCGTCGTCATCTTGGAATTCGCGGAAAATTATACCTGCGCATATATCATGCATACAGGGGGATCGACCCCTGAGACCGCTCTTGTTGTGAAAGTGGTTTTTCGATAGATGGAAAACTTGTGAATAGCGTTGCATTGGGAGTTTTGGTACGCGTTGCTTTCAGGGACGGAACAACGTGGGGGAGGCTTTGAAAGCCATTATTCACCGTGAACAATGTATTGATTTCACCCCCCCCCCCCCCCCGAATTGTGTAGACTAAGCGAGTAATGGTCCCCTTATTATTTGACTTTTTATTGAAGATAGATGGATCATTGGTCATTTATTGACATTTGGATGATGCTTTCGCGCCCTCCAGTATGTGGGTTAGTTTATATAGAAATGCAACAAGCTCGTTCATATAGTTTAAAAGTCTTTCATCCCGAAGAGCGGATCTTATGTTTTCGACATAAATGACTTTGTGGAATTTTATGGAACTAAATAATGACGAAGGTAGATATGAGACCACCTCTGCGCGGCTTTATCTCTCTAAACAGTTACCTGTACTCGGATGTTTTTACTTCAACGCCACACCATGAATAAACGGATAGCCTATATAATACACGGACGAATGGACAGTTGGACACGGCACCAAAATACCATGTCATGATTTTCTTTGAAAAAGTCTGAAAAACGTCAAAAAATATAAAGCTTCAATCGGAAATGCACCGAGTAACACACTTCTGTTAATTTCCATAACTGTTGTGCTGCATTTTTCAGTTGCCACTAAATCCCTTCACTACAATTTATATCCGCGCCAACAGTAGAATGGTGCGGACTACCACAATCCGGCAAATTTTCACACATCATTTAGCAGCCAGATTGAGACTTAGGCATCCTTCGACTAAAACTAGGATCAGTTGAGTGCGCTGTTTCACATCATCGACGCGTGTAATGGTGGATTGCACGAACGCGTGTTGAGATCAAGATTGAGATCGAGTTCATAAACTGACCAATCAGCGCTCAAGATCCATCACGAGTTCAGAGCGCAAAGTACTATTATCAGGCTAATGCCCCACGCAACAACTGCGCAGACAATTCGGAGTACTAAATTTAATCAAAATTATTTATTTTTTGAGGGATGCTACGTTTAACGAACGCTACGGCAAAAATTTATTAAATGATTATTTTGTGCATAGGCCTACACCTACTCTCTACCCAATCACGTCTCGTTTAGATGCAGTATCGTTTCTGATTTTAACGTTTAGGACTTCAGGTAGCTGGCTCGGGTCCAGCTTACGAGTAAAAGCCTCATTGGATTTGCTGCATTAAAATGAAGATAGATCATGAAAAAGGCTTTAAAATAACGCCATCGTGCTAATGCATTTTTACTAAAAATGCATTTTAACGCTAAGTCCCAAAGTTCCAGAGTCTCAGAATTCCAAAGTCATAAAGTCCCAGAGTACCAAAGTCTCAAAGTACAAAAGTCGTAAAGTGCATTTAAACTAAAATATCCAACTAGGAGTTAAACTCATAATGGACATGAGGGCTGAAAACAGTTGATTCTGCATACCGAGGAACTAGGCTCGGTATGCAGACTCTGCCATTTGTTGCAACCGAGCAAATTACACCTGGCACTCGACACACATGCACAGACACTTGACATTGAATATCCTCGGGTTCTCCGAAAAGGAGTAAGAACAGACCCGACTCTTGCTCAAAACGCCCTCGCAACAGCCACGCACCAAACTCGGCACTTGTCCAGGTTATGAGGCAATGATGAAATTCATGATCATGATGCAATCCAGCTTATACGAGTGAAAGCCTTAAACGAAAAAGTGCATATGGGACCCAGCATCTCGGCATACAAGCTCAGCCTAATTCGGCTGCACAACGAGCGCATTAAACTCGGAACTCCATACAAAAGAGCAGACACCTGACCTTGAACTTTCTCCGGGTCTCCGAATAGGAGCATGAACAGACCCGACTCTTGCTCAAAACGTCCCCACAACAGCCACGCACCAAACTCCGACGTGGCACTTAATTAAATTTAGAAACACTTGAGGAAGAACTGCCCGTATACAATAAAGCATGGATAACGCCCGGCGCCGCGGACGTGAGCTCCATTCATTATTTACGAAGAGTTGGGACGCTGCGCCATCAGGGGAGCTTCTAAAAGTTTTCTGGGGGGGGGGGAGTGGATGATCCGTGCACAAGTGACGACCAGGGGGGGGGGGAGTCATGGAAAATGTTCTCTCCCGTGCAGAACTCACGACTGCTGGGATGAGGAGAGCTGGGTCATTAGCAGATATTTGTACGGCAGAAACTCTTAGCTTGCAAAATTCGCTTGCCACAACGTATTAGTGAGAGAGGCGGGTGATCGCCCTGCTTTGGCTTATTAATTCGGCCCTAATTTTCGGGGTCCCCGATGACGTCTTTCGACGCCGAAACGAACTATATGCCCGATATCATTACAGGCCTGAATTTGGTATACTTTAACTAGCTTTGTATTGACCATATTCAACATTCTGGTCGGGGGGGGGGGGGGGGGTTTAATCCCC
>JAQIWG010002184.1:0-21248 GCA_034695025.1 Chamaedrilus cognettii | reverse complement strand
TTGTTAATGCATTTAAACTAAAATAGCCGACTAGGGGTTAACAAGTTCATCAACAGTTCAGTAATGCATAGAATTTGCATTTATTCTTCAATCTTAACTGAGAGCCACACACCCACAAAGACATGACTACTACAAGAAAAGTTCAAATCCACAAGAAAAATTTACATCCACAAGAAAATAAACTATCCATAAGAACATGACATCCTCAAGAAAAGTTCACCTTCACAAAGAAGAAATGTTGAAATCTACAAGAAAAGTTCACATTCACAAGAAAACAAACATTCACAAGAGACGTTTGCTTTCAAAAGAAAAGTTCACATCTACAAGATAACAACACATCATCCACAAAAAACCCACAAGAAAAGATCACATTACCTATACACACAGGAAAACAGAACTTCTGCAAAAAACATGACATTTGCAAGAAAAGTTCACTTCCACAAGGAAAGTTAAAATCACAAAAAAAATTTCACATAAACAAGAAACCAACATAATCTACAGAAAACATGACATTCACAACACATTTCAGCCACAGACGGCTGGTATTATCGATCCGCTGCTGCATAGATTGGTAATTTACACTTCTGACTCATTCAGGTTTGTCACATTTGAACAACATCAGCCTTAGGCAGTCGTGATGATCATGATCAGTTGAAAAAAAGTGGTGATGACTATCACCACTTTTAAAAATTTGTGGTGACAAATCACCACCGTCACCATATGAAGTTACGCCTATGAGGAGAAGATGATTCAGGAATAAATCATTGCGGCATTGCGCATAGACGTTAGATAGCAACTGTCCTGAGAATATGTTACAACAATAGTTAGCAATTATGTCATAAATTAGTTTTATGTTCAACCTTGAACCTTTACACAAAGGCTGCTGTTGTAAAGCAAGCTCTTTTATTCATAGCGGCTTAAAGATATGCGTGTGATCAAACGTTGCACGTACACAGCAGCCTTTGTACAGCAAGCATTCTATATGAATGTTATTCATAACATCTCAAAATTCTGTACAGCACACGAGAAGGTGATACGATTTCTAGGCCTACAAAGAAATTTCTTCTCTATATTTTTTCTATCACCACAATAACGAAAACACCCGCTCACCAAAACCACTGATTCCCAGGCCATCCAGCGAACAAAGCGAGTAGACTCTCCCGCCAGTTTACCCTGAAAACTACACCGCCCCCTTCCGTCCGAGTCCCTACTGTCGCCGCACCCCCTAACTGTGCCGCCCAGTGCCCCCCTCACCCCTCCTGTCCCCCCCAAGTCTGAAAGTTTGACGACGAGCTGTTCGCCCACGAGGCAGCAGCAGGCTGAGAGACGACGGTGAATGGTATCTAGGGATTCGAGGCATTTCATGGCCGAGGCGATCTGGGTTATGATGTAGAGGAGGGCTCCCTGGCTGCAACCAGAGTTTGATGATAATAAACATCTGTGAGCAGTGAGTGAGAAACAGTGAGGAGTCTGGTGTAGTGGTTAAGGCGTCGGACTGGGAGTCCAGAGATCTGAGTTCCCCGCGCCGGCAACTATGAAACCATGCGTTACAGACCCTTTAGCAAGGCTGTTAAACACACGAGTGTCGCTAGCTGCTAACCCCATGCCAGATTATTTGGTTGGCTTCAGGAAGGGCATCCGGGTATAAAAACTTTGCTATAGTAGTCCTCATCAGGATACGAACGTCTTAACCTGTGTGAAAACATGGATAATAAGTGTGAAAATATGGATATTGACAGATTAGACAACAAAAAAGACGGATAGGATAGGGTAGTGAAGAAAGTAGGCTGCGACTAAGTCTACGCTGCACAAAGCTGTGCTATTTTATGCAAAGCTTTTAACTGCACATTTCTGTGCAGGTCTACATTTGGATCTGCACAGATAGCGTCGGCTGACTGAGGTTTTTCTCCCCAACCAGAACTTTCAACGGGCGTCGCGGTAAGCCTAGTACTGATGGACACTTTTTCCTCATATTTTTTCATATTGTTGTACAACTTGTATGATTTTACCCTGTGTGCTGTAGTGCTTAATATAAAAAAGAGAGAAAAAAAAAAATCAGTACCTGAGGGTTGCCTTAGCGCTGTGACACGCCCCTGCTGGGTCCTCAAACGCATGCAGTCTCAGGTACTTATCCAGCTCGCCATACTTGAGGTACTCGACGAGCATGCAGAGGGGGTCGTTGAGGGTACAGACGCCAAGCAGGCGCACCACGTTGGCATCTTGAAGCCGCGCCCGCAGTCGAGCGTCGTTGAGGAAATTGAGTCTAGGACAGCGATTGCAGAAAATAATCATGTAGGATAAATCAATAATCAATAATCAATCCTAATTGTGAATAAATACGAATTCTTGATTGATATTGTCGAGATCTATATTCACAGATTTTAAAATAAAACAATAACAATGGTACATTATCATGGAGTCTATATTACAGTCTATATTGTAGTCTATATTGCCCAGCATTTAGTTATTTAATGCAATTTCAAGCATGCAATGTCATCACATTCGGTCGAATTGAAATAGTTGCATCGAGTTCTAAATTCCTTTAAGACAAACCTTCTTAAACCACAGAAAAACTATAAAAACCAAAAGAAGATTAATTGTTCTCTACCCCTGTTCTTTTGTGCCTATTTGAAATAACTCACCATTACTCTATGTCAGGGTTTCTATAGGTCTCCTGCGTGGCTATGTATGGTGTCTCCTGGCGTGGCTAAAACTCAGACAAATGCTTTCGACGTCTAAATGACTTGTTGTTAACCCCTTATCAGATTATTGCTCTTAGTTTCTCATTGAATAATTGTTGTATTGTTATTGTGCAGCAACGTCACGAAAAGACACAAAAATGGCGCCATGCCTCGTTCGGTCGTCGGCGCCCTTCCCAAGCAGCTTGACGGTCACCAGGGCCGTCCGGGGGCGCAGCGATGGGCGCCGACCGCCCCCCGGGGACTCCCCCTCTCCTCTCAACTCTGTCGCGTCGCATAAGTATACCTGGCGCATGAGCACATACGCCATTCTCACAAAAATACAATCACTGTCGATATCAATACTACTTACGAAATAAATAAAAATGTGAGGTATACATTTAGTAGTTAAATTATGCATACTAGCCAGTTTACTCTTTCTTAGCATGTTTGCTTTCAAAAGATAATTGCTTATGTTTTGCCAAGAGTACACAAACAGAATTGCTTTAAATCTTCATAGACGACATCGCTGAGCAAATCTAGCATGGCATAACATTATTCATAGCAACCTCCTGACGCTTTATATTCATGACGTTTAAGTTAAGTTATATAATTATTTGATATAAAGATGCACTCTTAAAGTCTACTCACATCTCCAAACTGACCGACACCGATCTTTTCTAGAAATCGCAGATTTTGCCGAGGCAACTCCAAATCAGCGAGCAAGACTTTCAACGAAGCATCATCTTTCGCTGCTTGACCCCCACTGGGGGGCGAGTAGGTGGCGCCACCGGTTCGACTGCAGCGAGCGCCGTTAGGAACCAGAGCAGTGCCCCTACAGGACGCCAAAGTGTTGTAATCGAAGAAGCCGCAGTTTGCGGAGACGATGTTATACGGTTGGATTGTTTCGTTACGACGCGATAATGATTTGAAGTCGTGGGAGCACGTCAGCGGAATTCTGCTTGATTTGATTCCGGTGGAGTAATCGCGATTAGAGTTGTTTGTCGATGCTCTTGATGTGGGGAAAGCTTTTGATGCGGTTGGTGCTATCCTTTTGTTGGCTTGTAAGGGCGACCTAAGGGTGACAGGCTGTAGCTTGAGGTTGGATGATGCAACAGGAATATTGCTGTGTGGGGTGCAGTCATCATTGATACTGCAGTTACTTGATCTGTAAGAGCCTACAACAAGGAATAAATTCTACATGTATAAATAAATCAATAAAAAGAATTTGGTGATCATAGGGAGAGTTCCAAACGCAATTACACAAGAAGCAACAATGAAACAGTCAAACGGTGCTCTTAAAGTAAATATGAACTCACAGCATTTTTAATATAAAAAATAATGCGTTTTGTGTATAGAAAGATATCTCTTTGTATTGTTGCTATTGTGACCGACATTTTACAATGACCGTTTGTTGCTTCAAATCACATTTGTTAAACTTTTGACCACAGTGCGTTTTTCATAATGTTCGGACAGAAATACCTTGGCCGTGATCCTGATTACTGGATGGTTCCAAGCTACGACCCTGTCCTCCCTTCTGCTGATGCTGTTGTAGTGACCCATCTCTCATCTTCCCCGCTCCCTCGTCACTTCCAACTCCATCTCCCGTATCACTATTCGGGGCCCCCCCCGGAGCAACCGCTCCGAACCAAACCCGGGCAGGGTCTGAATCTCCGTCAGAAGTTTCCACAAAATTATACACGTTTCCGTTGACCACTTTACCCCCCCCACCCCCACTACCCCCGTAGGACCCTCCAGCCCCCTCCCCGCCGCTGCCCATGATGCTTCCGCAGATGTTTTGGATGCCAGCGAGAGTGACGGGGCGGGGGGGGGGCTCGATGGTGCTGCCGCGCTGACGGGCGCCGCAGTGGTGGCGGTGGCTGTGCTGGCGGGGCTGCGCATATAACAAGCACTTCTCCGACCAGTTGATACAATCAGTTCATAATAATAGATTAGTATAAAGTTTAGTAGTAATATAGTAGACTAGTTTCAAAGTGAAACTGATGAAATTTTACTGTGAAATTTTTATAATATAAAAAAGATAGTAGGTTCATTAAGAAGCAGTTTGCATTATTACTTTGTGATTAACGCAGACAATTGCTATTAACGCAGACATTTACTATTAACGCAGACAATTACTATTAACGCAGACAATTACTATTAACGTTTAAAGTATAATTACTAGTATAATACAACAACAACTGATAGATGGTAGATGGTAACTCCCGGTAGCATACCAACAACACATTGTTGGACCTACCAATTTCAACTCATTCGACAGCAAAAGTTTTCATCCTCGATAGCTACACCTATTTCCGCCTGAATTGCATTCTTCAAATATTATTGAAATATACTTCAGCCCCCTCTTCCGCATTCCCAACAATTCACGAATTTATTCCAATGACGTTGAGAGTCTCCCCATAATATAACCTCGGCAAATTTAAACACGCTGTTACGCTGCTATTATCTATAATCGTCCAGTGTCAAACCTGTCGGTACTTGTATCGCCTGCGCCGCATCATCAGCAGCACGATCCCCACGGCGAACAGGACGAGGATGAGGGTCGCGAGGGTCCCGATGATGATCCCGATGTGTTCGTCGCTCAGGACCCTCCCCGGTCTCGGGGCGCTCAGGACCTCGGGGGCCCGAGGGTCCCCCCCAGGCGCAGGGTCGAGCCCGCTGCCGTCACGGAGGCGGTTAGAGGCGGCTGCCGCGTCCACTGACTCGATAAGCGGCATTGAACGATCTGTGCAAGCCAGTGGTAGTCTTAAACTATTAACTGAAGGGCTTAGTGCATGCAGTACACAAGTCCAGTAATATGATTTCTGCCTAAAACTTGTATGAACTGGCATAACATCATAACATAAAACAAATTAGTGACAATTAGATGAAATGCAAGTTAAAAATCTTAAATAATAAATGCGTTATAATCCATTCATGTTTCGGGAACTTCCATGGTAGATTCAAGGGCAAAGTGCATCTTATCCGTTGAGAGCGAGGCCAACATTCTTTGAGAGTCAGATTTATATTATTGTTGGAATGTTGCTTACTTTTAAATTATAAAACTTCACATATGGTACTGAAATATAAGATATTTACGTCTTCTATTTAGCATCATAAAATCAAAAACTCCCATAATGAGGTTCGCACTGTTGCAGCGGCTTATCATGAGTAGGCCTAGGCTTAGGCTAGGCTTATAGCCTGTCCTGCTATATTATGGCCTATCATAAGTAATATGATATATGAGTGATATGTTGCAGGAAATTCTTTAAAGTCACGTAGTATACAATACGTGTGTCAACTATAAACACTAAATTTTTGACAAAAACAAATAGTAAAAAACCAACATTATACCGATTAAAATTCCGATTTTATGAACAAACTACTCAGTATCTGGTATAATAATTAAGAATCTGGTAAAACTTCCAAAGAACTGAATCCTACTGTTTATCGCTGAGGTGTAATTGGTCAGCACTGCAGCCAATTGGAAGGTTTGAATCGGCGCGCCATCAGCATTGGCTGAGGTTCTGGAGCTGAACCCCTCAGACCTAAGTTCAGGAGCTTGATTCACGGTCCTCAGACCTTGCGAGGCAGCACCAGGCGTCTCGCTCTCATGATCGCGATATTCTGCATCGACCACTGAGGCCAGCGGGAGGGTCGTTGCTTCTGTCGTGACCTCAGCGATAGTGGCATACTCTGGTGAAAACATTCACAAGCAACATGATAAGAGTTTTAATTGTAAACCCTTTGAGGAAGATTTGAACAAGGAAAAATAAAAATAAAAATTGGCGTAGATGTTTCAATAGACTCAATTAATGTTGAGTAAAAAAATGTAAAGATCTAAACAGTTTCTATAGCAAACAAAGATACAATAAAATTTCATTTCTGCAAGTATTTAATGGATTGAAAAAACAATAACTGGGCTTTTAACAATCGCTATAAAATTCACATTCGGATCATTGAGAATCAAAGCGTGAAGATGAGGTTTAGGCCTAACGTAAAACTCGTTCAAACGTGATTGAGACAGAGAACCACAAAGACAACAAAGCAGTGATAAGACATCATTGAAAACTAACATTTAATATTTGTTAATAGGCTATTGAAAGAAATAATTAGTAGGTTTCTTGCAAAAACAATTCTTACACTATTTGATTCAGGGCATATGATGAAGCATTAAATGTTTAAATACACGGAGTCGTAACAATGACATGAGCATTATGATTAGGCTTGCAGCGGGCGCTGCCATTTTGGTTTCAATGTGACGAATATGATTCGGATGTGACGTCACATAAAATCTAAGGATAGCAATCGAAGCGTGACGTCATGACAACAAGTCAAACTAACCAGAGTCGAACTCAATTTCGCTGACGAGGAGCCAGCGCGCATCAAAGTGCAGCTGGAGCAGCGCGTAGCGCCCGACACGGTGCTCTATGGGTATGACGACAGTGCGCGCGTATTCAACAAACGAGTCACGCATGTACACATACTCCATGTCGGGCGTCAAATCTGCATTAATCATGTTTTGAGTCAAGTCTAGGAGGTGCATGGCATATATAAACTAACAAATCATAAGCTTTAAAATAACAAATTAATGTGATAAGCGTAAAACAATTATTCAACCATGCAATGATTATAATTATATTCTGTTAACTTGGTTAGAATGCTAATAGTCCTGGTCAGAGTCTTTATGCTTGTGGTTTTATCATCAATGAAATTCTAATTTAAAAATTAAGCTATGAATGAAGCGATATAGAAGTCGATTGAAAGAGCACAATAAGTTGCTCAAATTTATTAAACCAGCTATATAATTTTTTGACGCGACAGTTGTCTTGGTTGTTTTAGATGAAATCAGTATTAAATTTGTTTAAATTAATAATTAATAAATCATTCAGACCAGCGACGGCATGGTCGCTGAGCTCTTGGAAGCTGAACCATATTCGAGCGAGTCGGAATACCCTTGCATCCCGGCTGAAGAGATTGTTACAGTGAATCCTCAACGCAGTAAAATTTCGAACAAAATCAAACTTGAATTGGATATTGACTCGACCCATAGTCGACGTCCCATTGGTCCAGCCGATCCACTCGTAGCCTGCAGCCAATCAACGGCTTAGAAGCAATGTCAAATCGTTTTGACTGAAAATCCTGTATAAATTCAAACACAGTTGTTCAATTGAATTTTGCTATTGCATCATATATGATATATGATTATCATATATAATCGTTTAAAATTAAGTTAAGAAGCTAATGTTGAATTGTTTGAATTCGAATTAAGACAAGGATTGAGACTGAGCTTTGAATGATTCATCATCAAGTCAAGGTTTAACATTGGGTGATGTATTTCGCATTGTATGTGCTTGAGCTCGATCTCGGGATTTGAATACGTGTACATGCAATCCAACATAAGCAATTGTTACCTACCCTTAATTCCACGGTTCTTTGGGTCAAGTCTGAAGTTGGACGGTCCCTCCTCCCCATCCGTCAGCTGTCCCATTCCGCCGGAGAGCTGCCCACCAGACACGAGTCCATCGTACGTGGAATCAGAGAGGTCCATGTCCACGTCCCGTGCTGCTCCGGTGGATGGATCCACGCGTGAACCCACCGGCATGCTGTACGATACTACACCGTCTGTGCACCGACAGGAAACTATGAGGAATTCAGAATGTGTTATTTTCATCGCCATGAATGTCATTATAAACAACTATAAATAAAACAATAGGAAATAATTATCCAAACAATGTCAAATCCGAATGTCCTCACTGTCCGTTACCACGATACTGTTAATTAACAAATGGTCTATCATTGTATTCCTTCTAGCACGCTGTATATTCCATGCGGCGCGTACCGTTGCATGCACAGAAATTAAGATTCTAAATTCTTCCAATGAAAAGAAGTGATCGTTTGACCAACAAAGTCGTCGTTGCGGAGAAACTTCGATTCTCAAAAATTCAGGTTGCAGCCCAGAACTCCCCGGGCCAGTCGTAAAAGGCGACTAAAGAAGGGGGAGCGGTTCTGTGCCTGCTGCCTTGCACAGAACCAAACTATAATTATAGTCTTTGCACTACACTCGGTCTCTAAACTCCAAAAAAACAATATTGTACCCTGAAGGCCATATTGCTTTCATGAACGCGTACCGTTCCAAGGGCAGCCGTAGAGTTCGATGCGCAGACAGACTTGCTTGGCGTGCACGCTGTAGGGCACGACGCGCACCCTCCGGGCGATAATCGGGGGGTCGACGTCACGCAGCTCGGCGCTGTACGCATTCGCGTTACCCTGAAACACCTGCAACACACACGCGACACCGGATCAGAGTGTAGCATCAAACATTTGCAGCGTACTCTGTTGCATGTATGCTAATTGAGATCATAATCGAGATGATCGAGTTACAAATTGACGAATCAGCACATGTTGATGTGCTGATTGGTCAATTTGTAAATCGATCTAGATCTTGGTCTCAAATCACGTTGATGCAACAAAGTATTAGTGGCAGAGGCTTCTAGAATGAAACTAAAGCAAAATTATATTTCAGAATCTTAAAATATTTAGGCAAGGAAAGGCATATCAAAACTTATATCTTTATGTCTCTAAGGTATTATAACTTAACCATCTTTAGGCAAGAAGTGTGCGAATAGCTAACACAAGAATTCAGTGAAATATTAGCAAGAAATTAAAGGTTGGATTAGCCTAGCCTATCCAATGTCATAGCCTACTTGAGAGGTTCTTGCTGCGGGGTTATTTAATGATTGGTTATGATTTTGTGATAGCATTTATACTTTCCAAATAGGCTCCCTATTGTCTTTTAGAGTTGGACAAGGACTGTATAGTATTTTAGATTCGTCTCGTTGTGTTATAGTGTTGTTTAACCTTTAAAGGAATTATAGTTTAATAAAAAATTTTATCTTAGTGAAAAGCTTTTGGTTAGTAAAAAAATTAAAGGAGATAATTGAGAAATGCCAACTTTTTCTCAATTTTTTTTCGATGCCGGTGGAAAATGTAAGAAAATATATTAATAATACATTCCATCACACGTGTTCTAAGCACTGATAGAGAGTTACACTGTGCCATGTGTCATCGTGCCTGTTGCCAGCAAAAGTGTGCATGAGAACGAGGCGGGTGACACGAGTATTCTCTCAAGAGCTCAGAGTCTCCTTCGTGACGCCTGACATCAGACCGTCTGATCTCCTATCTACGCTAATACCCGCGACACGCGGACCACGCTCGCGACAACCAACTTCTTTCTCTCTCTAATCCTCGTGTAATGCTCGCTCTGCTCGAGCCGTGCGGCGGCATGGCTGCGTCTTATTAGGCGTGTCCAGGGGAAAGTAGAGTGAGATTAGAGAACTCTTAACGGGTTGTGAGTGCAATTTTTGAGATTTTATGGTGATATTGAACGCTGGAATCAGAGTGCCGAGTCCAGAGTTTACAGCGAGTTGATTCCAGCTTATAGCCACAAAATTACTCAGAATACCATACCTTAGGGGATACGAATTTGAGTTATCAAAGTGTTTGAAGGTTTGATCCATTTTTAAAGAATATGTGCTAAAATATATTGAATAATGTTAATAAAAAGAGTTTTTTTTATCACAGGACCATCTTTTACGTAGGCCTATTTTTGTCTTCTGGGAATGGAGTGCCAGGTAAATATAAAATTAAAATTAAAATACAAGTTAAGTAACGAAGTTGATCCGAGTAAAAATTGCTCACTAAGAAAGATTGCGTGCCAGTAGCCACACTTTTGGTGAAACACTGTCTATTTATAATTTCACGAAAAAAAAAATGTGCATTTTCCTTAACACCACTGTGTAGTGAAAATGTGAAAGTCCACTATTTGGATGGGTTTCTACTCCTTCTGGTCCCAAGACTTCATTTATTTCAGCAGTCCGTAGGCGTCCTTCCGTGCCTCCACACTTCCAGAGTAACGACAAACAAGCCACGCATTCGTGCGCCGAACGTGTTAAGCTAATACTAGCGCCGACACGCTGCCGCTGTACCCGACACCCTGTACCCGTCCACAGCGTACAGGAGCTAGGGGTTCTGCTACGAGTACAACTAGGGATACAGAGGGGTCAGTCACGCGAAGATTGAATCTTGAGCAGGAGACGAGACGCCAAGGAATCAATCTCATTAATTGGGGGGCTAACACCGAGCGAAAAATAGACGATCGCAACGTGAGGTAGATCTTTGACATGTCGTTTTTGTAAACCGATAAATGCATGTAGAGAATTGATAACAATTTTTAACCCTTCATTAAAAAGCACACCGTCGTCCAGGGTTCCAACATGTGAAACCATCACTCTACATCACTAAGAAAACTGGAAACTGAAAATTAGGAAATTCGGATAACTAGAAAATTATTCATGGATACTATTTATAGATAATATCTATTTAAAACGCAGCTGCTGCTGCGGCAAGTGTGTGTCAAGAACACTGCTTCCCATAATTTAAATCCTTCCAGTGTAAAGAACACATGTACAGGACTGTTCCTTTGAGATTCTACAGTTATTTTATCTCGGAGAGATAATAGCACCAGAACGCTATACATTGGGCCAGTTCTCAGGCTAAAGTGACGATTAATGGGAGCCGCTAGTTGGATAGATATCGGTGTCGTGTGTGTGTCCCGCCTATAATGATGACAGGTTGTCTGTACGCACTGCGCTCTTGCATTTTTTATAAGCAACCGTCTTAACGCTGAACTAACCGCTGCGGCCAGCAAGTTGGCTGTTTCAATAGTGTGGAATAAATAGAGCCAATAATGGGCTTTAGCTGAAATAAGATGTTTACAAAATGTAAAATAAAAAATAGCAAAACTACCATTCCAATGGTAGTACTGGTCACGTTTGATGGCAAGTTACAGATTTTGCTCAACATCTGCACCTTTTGACAACCAGTCACAAGCGAGCTAGTGGTGACATGTACATGTATCCACTGCCTTGTAAGGCGCCTTGTAAACACAGACCATGCTCACACAGACCATAGCAAGTGCACTATAGTGAGCCTTAGGTAATCCTGTTATCAAGCTATTGTAGTTATTTCTTGAAATGTTTTTGTTTTCGGTGCTCACTGATGAATACTAAGTATTTCAGAAATAAAAAGTACATCGTAAAAGTTTTTTCTTTACCTCGTGCCCGCGCCTGTTGCGAAAAGTGAACCACTGTCCGCCGTCCTCGCGCTGGTAGTGTAAGCTGTACTGCTCCACATAGACATTGTCCTGCACGACAGACAAACTGTACTGCAAACCACGTAGTGTAGAGTGTACTGCTCGACATAGACATTGTCCTGCACGACAGACAAACTGTACTGCAAACTACGTAGTGTAGATTGTACTGCTCCACATATACATTGTCCTAGAGATCAACAGACAAGCCACTTAATGCAAACTGTACCGCTCGACATTATACACTATACGTTGTCCTACACAGCTCAGATAGACAGGGCAGTGTAGACTGCACAGCAGATCTTTACTTTATTTGCCGAACGACAGGGAAAAAAAACATGAAAATAACACACAAGACAGCGAAACAAACAGCATAATAAAACAAATACATGCAACAGTATCAGATAAAATATAGGGGTCTCTTTATTGAACAAATAAACATTAAAATATTCTCTTATAAAATGAACAAGCACTGTTAAGAATGGCTTCAAAATGAACAACTACTGTCAAGAATGACCTGCTAATCTAACCAATGCTAATAATAGCCTCTTAAAAACCGTAGATTGGGGCTTGCCCACCTGCCCGTTTCCGAAGCGCCCTTGAGTCTCGACGAGCGTGATGACTTTGAGCCTCCGCAGGTCAATCTCCAAGTACTCGAAGACGTTCTTGGAGATTGGTTCACGTGGACACCAGGCGCCTCCGTTCAGCTCAGTGTGGATCCTGAAACATTGTAGATAGAATCTGCTCGTTCATATTTGATGAAACACAATGTATATCTAAGAAGACGATTTTTGGTGATGCGCAATGTTGCCATTCCTAGTGATTTTGCACTAGACCTAATGATTTTCAATTGAATATAATCTTTCATTCACGCACAAGTGTAGAATCAACACAGTGATAACTAAATGCTTAAATAGCGAAAAAAAAATCAAACAGAATAAAAGCGGAGCCAAAATAGGCCTATTGTTCACGAGTCTGTTCAAAGTGTTAGACTTGGGAGACTGTCAACTCGGAGATTCTACATGTACGTTCAACATTTTGTCTTGCGAGGCATGTATAGACTACGAACAGCCTCTGCGCCAAGAAGCGGGTCGAGCCCTTCGCAACAATGGGTTCATTGCAAGAGCGGAGGCAGGCCGCGTGTCACGCGAGGCCAGGGCAGCAACGTATGGAGGGAGGGAGGGCGAACGGGGTGAAAGCCCCGTGCGCCAGGTCTGGGGGGCGTCAAAGAGCGTAAAATGTGTTATTTGTTATGGTGAGAAGGGGAGCGACAAACCCGCTGAGAAAACAATTGGTTTTGACATAGAAACCTCCCTAAAAAATTCCATTCCTACTCCCCCCCTTTTTCCGCTCGCGTATTTCTTTAAGAAAAGTCCTAGGGGGGCGCCACTTTCATAATACGCTCCCGGCGCTAGATACCCTCGCTACGCCTTTGCACTAGGAATCACTCACCCCTCCCCCCCCCTATATGTACGTTCTCGAGGTTTATTCATCCTGAGGTCTCAGAATTCTCTGGCGCAGTGACAGCTCATTACCCGCATTGTCTCTAATCCCCATGTCATGTTGATGTTGCAGGGCGTTCATTGACTTCTCGCGTTTAATTCGACTTGTGGAGTTTGTGCGTGAAATGCCTTAGTTTACACCAGTGCTACATTGGACAAAAATGGAATATCCCTAGATTCTGGGTATCTCAGCTAAAAAGAATCTTAGATAGCATTTTTGGACAAAAACATACACGGATCACATTTAAAAGCGCCATTTTATCCTAAATATACCCGTATATCTGGATATTGTATTAAAAATTAGATCCCTCAATCACCGAAATATCTACAAATCTAGGGATAAATACCCAGCACTGGCATCATTGGTTGGGACTGAATCACCGTCTAGCTATACGGCTGAAGACGGGGATTAACTAGCAGTCCATTTATATACCGGCGCTAGTTCTAATATAATGTATGAACCTGGATGTATTCTGTTTCGGGAACTGATATTGGCAAGTAAATTTAGATTGAGAGAGGTATAGTAGCATAAAATGTATACATTTCAAATAAAATAATTGTATTATATTTTACAATGAGATTGCACGAATGAATGTTTTTATCGCTTTTCCTCTATTTCTGCAAATAATATGCTTGAAAAAACAGATCACAGTGAAAAAATTATTCCGATATATATATATTATGAGAGGAATTGACTAAGTGCAAACACTGTACTGCAGTTAGACTTGACATCAGTCTTACGTGTTAAAATTGAATGAAAAATATTTTAAAACAATTATTGAACCTAAATTTTCCCTGTCACCATTGTCTGGTATCTACGCTTTATAAGAAAAATTCTCAAAATTATCGCCTGTTTGAATAACGCCCCAGGCCAGTCCAGGCCAGTAAATAATAACCCAATGATACAAGCTTTATATTATGTTAATTTAGACTGGGTGGTCGTCACAAGCCATGCCAAGAACTGCATTGTTCATTGAGATTATTCTGGACACAGATCCAGTATTATAGCCCAAACACACCACACCTCACAGCTCTATGCCTGCATGCCCTCCGCCCTGGTCTCGCCTCACAACGCCCCCGCGCCCCCTGTCGGGTCCCTCGGGCTGCAGCAAACAACTGCTGAATAATTTTCCTTCTCTCCTTTTCCGCTTCGTTACGCCCCGCCACACCTACTGGTTACACCGCTGGTCACACTGAATGCAATCGTCAGCTGGAGATCGTGAATCGAGAGGCCCCATGTTTGACTTGGATGTCAGATGGTTAAAACCTTGCTTGATGATCTTTTGAAGCTACTGAATTAAAAGCAGTCGCTGGTAGATTTAGGTTAATCCACACGTTTAAATGGCACGTCATTAATTGTTCTTGCATCTGCTTTGTAAAGAAGATGCTTGAATTTCTTATAAAATTGTCAAAAAACTTCCAAACAAATATGAAAAAGAAGGTAGGCTATGATTTGAATTAAGGATTCAACATTGCCTTGCATTCACAACTTCTTGCATGTTGTATAGTTTAACCCATGACAACATTTTGTGCCGAAAATCTTACTTATCCAAATTTGCTCTTCATTATTTCCTGATCTTGTTCCTCAATCAATTTTCGACACCCCCTTCGATCCCCTCCCCCACGCTCCCCAAACTGTATTCTCGGGTCAATCTCCCCTCGGCTGCCCTGGCAGTCACTATACAGCACATGCAGTCCTGTCACGACCGACACACCGTGTCCAAGGCTTGCGAGTCTGATGCCTGCCCGCCAGATTTCTGTCCCAAAGGAACTTTTTCTCACTCGCCACTATTCCCCACACTTCCACACATACGCAAAACACACTTCTCAGTTTGTAGGCCGGTAAATAATTATCCGGAGCTTGTAGGGGGGCGGTCGCTGTCGAGATGTGGACAAATTGGTGCCGGGGACGGTGAGCTTTGAGCCGGGAACTGGGAAGACTGAAACGGTAGAAGTAGCGTATTGCGTTCTGAGTGGCGAGGCTAGGCTATATTTTGAGGAGGAAACTATCCGTTCGTTACATTCTTTGAACGTCTTTGAAGTTTGTGTGAGTAGAGCTTTTTGGCTTACGGGCCCAACGAGGCGACTTGGAATTGCTTGAACAATCTGCGATCACTCGGCTTTCTGGAATATTCTGGAGCTAGTGATGAAGAATGCAGCTGCCGTGAGCTTATGTGCGACTGATTTAACGCGAAGGAAATGAGTTTAGGAGCCCTGTGATGCGAAAGGCGTCGGTCTTCAGCTAATTTTTTTCATATTTCCGCATGCAAGACTTCAGCCAATCTCCCTCTGGCTTTCATCTTTAGGTAGTCTTGCTGTATGCGACTATGCGTGACAACAATCGTTAGGATTTCATTATAATTCTCTACCGCCTTGCCTTTAAAAATCGCATATTACAGTTTTCTTCAGATCTAAATTTTCTAAATGGTCATTTGAAATGAGGATTTCAGGGAATTTCAAGCGTATTATCAAATGTCTGTCAAATTCTGGCGATAACCGTCAATAAGATGCGAATTATTCCAAAATACAACATTGTGTATTAGTGCTCACAAATTGGATTAAATATATTGATAGACTTTATTTTGATCATCGATCGATTACTTAATTTCTCTATTACAAGCATAGAGCATTCTCGTTCCTCTGTTTTATCGTTTCTAATGACAATTTCGATCAACATAGAGAATTACACTTATATTCTTATCTTCAAACAAAGATTCACTTCTTCTCTTACAGCCATATCATCATCTCCTTATTCCCGCCTTCGCTCCGTTGTGTATTACTCAAAACAGCTTCAACTTCCTCCAATGAGCTCATCTTCCATTCTCCTTTCTCTGCCGGAAGCGCAAGATTTAAGTTCGTCAACTGCGTCGTGCTGGTGTAGAATAAGTCCATCAGCTGATGAAAGCGCGCCAGTCTGCAGCGCCCAGCAGCGAGTCTTGTCTCGCACCACGCCTGCAGCTGTAATCATAGTGCTATGCTCGCGGAACGTGACGGTAAATGGATAGACAACGGTCGCTAATGCAGTCGCTGACAGATTTGTGAAGAATTTCTTGCGATAGTGGACGAAAGAGAGCATTCTGTCAGCTCTCAAACTGAAGATGTCAGTGAAATTTTGACTTCACGCAAAGAAATTGATTTTAGGTTGATGGGAGAGATTCTGGAAAAGTACGCTCGACTGTTGTAAGAAGTTCATTAATTAAATTCATTGCAATAAAACACAATTTTTTTTCTGTCAGATCAGAAAATTATATTCTGTAATATACAAGACAGGATGGGCCGTGGATTGGCTGGATAGGTTTGGACATCAAAGATCTGCAATGCGGCAGCACTGTGTTGAAAAAAAAGACAAGACTTGTATGCATCGAAAGTATCCAAAGTACCGGCATACTTTACTTGCGTGTTAAACGCTTCTCAATTCTGAACTACAATAGCGCGACAATCGCTGATATCGAACCGTTCTTCTGCACAATTTTCCCGTATTTCGCACAAGAATCCATTAGAGCTTATTCGTCGCGAGACAACCATAACAAAAATCCATTTCCGCCCTTCACATCCGTGTTTCATTTCCCGCTAATTATATCCGTCGGTGATCGGTCGAGTGCGTGGACTGTGCGTGGTGTGTTGGGTGTCAAACAAGCGCCAACTCGCCGGAACTGATCGCCTTTCCTCGTGTCCACTCGACCGAAATGAAATTGTCCTGCCACCCAGTGATACCATTGAATCAAGACGGAATATCACTACATTCTGGGTATCTCGGCTAGAAATATCCCTAAATTGCTTGGATACAAATCGCCCCTATATTCCCATTATAAATACGCTATTTTATATAAAAAATGCCCCTCTATATCTAAGGATTTATTTTAAAGTCAGATCCCTAAATCACTCAAAAATCGTTAAATCCGGTGATATATTATATAAAAATTATATCCATAGCAGTGGCATCACTGGTGCCACTGCACTCGCGCGCAAATCTCCAGCCATCTGTCGTCAAGCTCTGTTATCACATGCGGATACACGTATGCCTGCACTCTCGTGTCGCCTATATGAGGGAATGTAAATACAGTGTGAGTGACAGTGTTCTGAGAGAAAACCCCTGCAAGCCGGGGAATAAAGAATTCGCTTGCAGTCCAGAGTTCAGCGGGTGAGAGCTTTAATATCTAATTTCTGTTACTTGTTCGATTACCGGTTGTTTGACTGATAAATGGAAGCATCCTATTGGCTAATATAAAGCTCAATCTAGCAGATTGTAGGCCTATAGCCAGGACTAAGTTTAGTAGAAGTAGTACTCCAAAACGACGCTTTTTGAAACTCTACTCAGATTTAGAAATGGGTAGGAGTAGTATTACTCGTAAAAATGGATGAAGGGTGGAGTAAGCCTACTCTAGGGCTACTCCTTTTTTGAAAGGCATAGGAGTGCACTATTCCTGTTTTATAAGCAACAAGCGTAACGCTGCTCCTATTTTGTAAGGGCTAAACTGAACTCTTCTATAGCAACCACGTCTGTTGTCTGTTGCTATACACGTGGAGGAGGGATGAAAGTGGCAAAACGAGGTCCGACGGCTGAGGGGCATCCACCGCACTCCGTCAACGGCGCAGTTGTAAATAATAGAGCACAACTAGCCATCAATTATGTCGTAGTGGTGTACGGCAGGAGTAGAACGAGGTTTTGGGGGACGGGGGCAGAGCTTTTTTAGAACTACACATGTTTTCTTTCCCAAAGGAGCTTTTACTGTTAACGTTTCATTTGTATTGCTGTTGTTGTATAGATGCGTGTTGTCAGTATAAGATCTGCTTTCAGTGTAGAATTTAAGAGCCAGGGGAAGGGCGGGCATTTTGGGGGCTTTGAAAAGCATTTCAATACCTCCATTTTTTAGGAGAAAGTTTTCTAATTACCCCCACTAAGGCACTGACATAACTTATACATGCCTCCCTAAAGACACTGGAGTGCCTCCCCAGTCCCCAAATGCCCCCTCCCTCAAATAGCCAGTGTGAAATTAGGGATGCATAAAGGTAGGGCCCTCTCCAATTGTAGATAAAATTGGAGAAGGGCGGCACAGTCCCCCCTGTCCCTTATCATATTCTACCCCCGGTGAACGGTGCATATATTGTATGCCCACCTCTGTTTATTGTATACAGTTGCAAATGGTCAGACGATTCAGCGACGTCCCTAGACTCAACGAAAATGGAGAGAGTCGGACGACTCGTAATGACATTAGAGACGACGCACCACACGCTCCGGGGCAATTGCCGACGACAATTGCACCGAAAAGGTTGCAAACCATTTATTGATACCGATGGAAAACTTTTAACCTAAAACGACCACTCGGCGAGCATTTCCGGGATTTTCTTTACGGTACAAGATTCTCTTCGTACGTTGCCTGGCTTTGAAAACAGAATTGGTCATTTATTACACTCGCGGCGTGCATAGGGAATTGAACTGGAGTCGATGCTTCCTTCTGAAGCTTGGTGTCAGCAATCTGCATGCATTATGAAGGAACGCATTACTGAAAACGACCCCACACAGAGCAATGAACGTGAACTGAACTGAACCATTTTCTCTGTACATTTTGCTTTTTTGCAAATGAGTCCAGTTCTCAGTTATTTAAATTTAACTTCCACTTAAGCGTGCTGAGAATACATGACAGGATTTAACGCTTTAATCCCTGCCTATTATGAAATAAAGCATGACGTTTACACCTGATCATGCTGTCGGCTGGAGGCGTCCCAAAATCTAACGATTTTGGCATGATCGCCAGTCGAGTGTTCTTTAGAACGGGTCCCGATTTGGGACCATTATGATTGTTTTTCACATGATCCCCGTGATATGTAGGACAAAAGTGAGGCGGGATTTTTTTGAAAAATTAAAAATCTATTTTGCAAAAACAAAAACAATTTTATTTGTAAAAAACGTCAGAATATTCTTTTAAAAATCAGGCACATTCCTACTAATTGAATCTTCGGCCGCGTCCGATTTAATAAATTTTGAAGGGCCTTGTCAACGTCGATTAAGTTTCAAAGGGATTTGTCGACTTTCAATTTACTCCGCGGACGCGTCCAATTTAATTCATTTTAAAGTTTTTGGCAACGTTCAATTTTGCATTCGGTACCTACCAGGAGAAGCCTCTGAATGACTGCGTAATAAATCCAGCCACCGGCTTTAAGACCGCATGGGGGGGATGAGTAGTCAAGGGGCTAAAGACACTTCAGCACAACTAACGCCAGCGCGCTAGTCACAAATCACGTTCTACGCGGCCTTCCCTTGGGCTTTATAAAATATTTACGTCGCTCGGCTCTTATTTATTAGCCACTCGTTTGAAGCGCGTCCGTTTCAGCTCCATTCTGATCATGGACGTTATAGTTATTCATAAAGGCGATGTTTTCGCCAGCAGTTGAATTACAGCTCCGCCAGACGCCGCTTCCTGTCTCTTACTGTATATCAGCAAAAACTGCTCCTTCCTGTCTCTTACTGTATATCAGCAAAAACTGCTCCTTCCTGTCTCTTCCTGTATATCAGCGAAGACGAGTCCGAATCAGTGATGCCATTGCTAGGGATATATCACTATATTTAGGGACACTTTAGCGATTTAGGGATCTGATTTATAACGCTATCCCCAGATATCGGGGGATATTTAAAAAATAAAATTGCGCATTTTATAATGGGAGCTTGGAATATTTTTATCACAAAATGCAATCTGTGAATCTTTTTCTCAAGAAACCCAGAATCTAGGAAAATTCCTTAATGGTATCACTGATATTAACGGCTTTCCGCGGATCACTGAAATATTTAGCGCCGGCCTCGAGTGGGAGAGGAGATGTGCAGTGCAGTCTTCCTTCTGTCATCAGCGAAGCAGACGCAATATTGCGATATATGAGTCTACGACGGATTAGATTTAAGCACGGCTCGTCGTGAAAAGGAAGAGAAGTCGGCGAGAGACTTAAGTTTGATCGCGTCGACAACGCGACAGATCTGTGCTTTATTAGCGTCGTGATTCTTCGTCGCAAACTTACTTGGTCGGGGTTTTCCATAAAATATTAAAATTTAAATCCGAGATAAATATTAGAAAAACCAATCAAATGGTGTTAAATTAATCACAGATCAAGCATGCGGTGCGCTTTTTGGGCGTGATGACGTCATGACCTTGGATTAAATTTTAACACTCGATGGAAAAACCTAGCCAAGAGAATGGCTTTCAATAAACTTTTCGTAGATTATCGCCTGAGGTGTTTTGATAATACAAAAAGCAATGGCCTCTCTTTAGGCGCTAGGTATAGATGCCAGGGACATGCTGTAAATTTGACCGTGCAGGACAGACAGAGAGAAGCTAGCATCGTTTCTAATCTCCGCGTGCTGCAACATTTATGAAACGCGCAACGAACACAAAAAAGCGAGCATGAAACTTTTGACAAAGCAAAATAGAACAAACGAAGCAGAACACAAAACATCACCACAAGTATAAACCGCGCCACAAAAACTGAAAAGTATGCGCAAAACGAAACGCAACTTTCACAAAACAAAGCAAAAGGAACAAAAGCAAAACGCAACTTTTGATCCTACATTCGCGCAGCTAAAAACTCTGCGCCGACACTTAAAAGCGTTAAAAATGAACCAAGTCTAATGGTGAATGCACACCTTTCGGTCAAAACGAAGGAAGTCTTGTCGTAAAGGACAGCACTTAAAGGCCGTTGAGAACTCCTCGAGATACCGACATGCTTGCGGTCGTTTTGTCATGGCGTGCACACCAAAACGAAGAAAGTTTTGCCGTTAAGGACTAAAGTCGTATAGATTACTTTAGACTCGTCCAGCCGACCTGACGTCATTACCTTAACAAAAAGAATGCTGCATGCAGCATTCTTTTTGTTAAGGTCACAGTGACCTTAAGGACGGCGGCTGGCCTTCGTTTGACCGACAGCGCGCGC